>JALMQS010000144.1:853058-1018136 GCA_024734495.1 Forficula auricularia
CCAAATCTGTGCTGTGGAAATTTTTCTACGCGTCTCAAGATGAATAAAATTTCGGAGTTTTTTCAGTTTTTCTTGAATAACTCTAAAACGGCTTATCAAATCAAAAATATATTTGTAATATAAATTAAAGCTCTGTAAATTACAAATAAAATGATAAAAATTTCATCCATTTAGGTACTGTAGAACCGGGACTAGCGCCTGTCAAAAAACAGCCCCCGGGATCACTTTTGAATATCCCTAAAACTCCCTATTTAATCATTAATTAGCTTAATTAAAAAACCTATCAAAATATTTTTTCAATAATTTTTTTTTATTTTTTATAAATTTTATTAAACCAATTATTTTACATGAATTAATGTAATGTAATTAGTTGCTATTTAAGACATATGTATGGAGCATAGCCATGTACGGGTGTGAAACCTGGACAATTGGAAAAGCGGAGAGAAAGAGATTGGAGGCTTTCGAAATGTGGTGCTACAGAAGAATGATGAATATCAAATGGATGGATAAAATTACAAATGAAGAAGTTCTTGGAAGAATCGGAGAAAGAAGAACCTTGTGGAAGAGTCTGAAGAAGAGAAGAGGTCAGATGATGGGGCACACACTGAGACATGGGGGACTGCTTAGGGATATCTTGGAGGGGGAGGTGGGAAAGAAAAGGGGAAGGGGAAGACCCAGATTAGAATATTTCAACCAAATAATTGGGGATATGAGATGCCAGACATTTAGAGAGGTCAAACAGCTGGCGGGGGACAGAGTCGAGTGGAGACGGATTGTTGCATCAAACCAGTCTTAGGACTGTATACTCAATGATGATGATGATGATTTAGCTTCGACTCCGGAGATTACTTCCCCACCATCGACTGTCCTTGATCATCTTTTTAGTCCTTGTTTTAATAAGAGGAAAAAACTAATTAAATAAAAAACCTCTTTTCCGATAATTATTCCATTCCCATTTCTCCTCCCAACCCTCAATTCATTCATCTCCGATCTTTTTCAATAAATTTTTTTTTTTTTTTTTTTTATAAATTTTATTAAACCAATTATTTTACATTAATTAATGTATACATTGTATTTTTTGCTTCGATTCCGGAGATTACTTCTCCACCATCGAGTGTCCTTATTCATCTTTAGTCCTTGTTTTTAATAAGAGGAAAAATCTAATTAGATAATAAAAACCTCTTTTCCGATAATTATTTCAATTCCATTATTCCCCAATCAAGTCGATTGGTAATCCTCCAATTAACGACCAATCCCATCCTCTTTTCAATAAATTGAGACCTTTTTCAAATATAATAAAATTTTTGCAATAAACCCATTTTTTGCGGGATTTTAAAATAAATAAACTAATTAGTTTAATAATTGAAATTGAAAAATAATTGTTTATTTGAATATAATAGTCGTATATGATTTTATCATTACAACGTCTTGAAATCTTGATAAAATTATTATTAAAAATAAAAAACAATGCTATGTCCTCTGCATTTTTGTTTGTACCATATAAGTTTTAAAATTATAATCTAATCATTTTCGGGAAATATGCTAACACATATCCGTTAAATAAGCATATTCACAAATTCATCTTTTTTATATGTATTTAGAATTTGAGAAACAAAAAATGAGGAAAGATTCGGTACGCCTCCTGGTTAGAAAATAAATAATTAAAAATAATAATTAAATATATAATAAAACTATCCCAAATTGATTTTCTTTAATTAACTTGATATAATAAATTAAAATCCTTTTTTTTTTTTTTTTTTAAATAAATTTTATTAAACCAATTATTTTACATTAATTAATGTATACATTGTATTTTTGCTTCGATTCCGAGATTACTTCTCCACCATCGAGTGTCCTTATTCATCTTTAGTCCTTGTTTTTAATAAGAGGAAAAATCTAATTAGATAAAAAAACCTCTTTTCCGATAATTATTTCAATTCCATTATTCCCCAATCAAGTCGATTGGTTCCACCCTCTCCCCCTATCCAACTTTTAAAATTTCAACTAAAATCCTTCATTAATTTTAATTATAATAAAATTTTTGTAAAAATTAATTAGTGAGATTTCAAAATAAATAAACTAATTAGTATAATGAAATAAATTGTTTATAAATTTTATCATCACAAGGTCTTGAAATTTCAATAAAATCATTCAATAAAATCCTATTTTCATGCATTTTTGAAAGATAGGCTTTGAAGTTCATCTTGAATTAGTTGGCTGTATTAGGAATACAAACATTTAAGCACGAGAACAAGATTTCTACGAAAGTTCAGACACAAAGATAGGAAAAGAAAAAACATGGTTGAAAATAAGCTTTAGAGTTTCAGACAAATGATTTAATTTTCCATTGAATATCTTGAAAGAGATGAACCCAAATTATCAACATTTCGAAATTGTTTTTTTGTTATTTTTGTGTTTCTCTATTTTGAAGGAATATTAATTATATTGATTGTCTGGGTGGGTTGGAATCCAAACCAGAAAATCATTCCATTTTATATTTGAAATCTATACTAGAATCGATATCGATCAATCGGGAATCTTAATCAGAAATATATAAATAGAGAAATAACAAGTTTTTAGTTTAATTAATTTGAATGAAAAAATGTAAATAGAAACAATGGGTTCGATCTAGGTGGCCAAGTCAGAGCTTTCAAAAAATAATATATTAGGGATACATATAGAATCAGAAAACGGAAATACAAAATACTATTTGTAAATATGTAGAAAGAATTGATCATCTGGATATTCTGGATAGCATTAAATCGAATTCTTCTTTGTTTTCCCACAATATCGTCATTTTGCCAATAACCTAGCGTAGTGTTCTTGGATTATATATACGGGATTATATCGGAATAAAGACAAAGAAAAATATATTAAATGATTTTTCTCCAAGTTCCAGACATTTGTGAATTTTATTATTAGTTTATTTGTAATAAAACATTTTTTAAAATATTTTATTAGTCCCAGGCAAATTAGGTGGAAAAATAGCATAAACGGGGAATAATTTCCGGTAAAAATTTAATTGCTGGAATACCTTTATTGGTACTCCAATATTACTACCCTATGTTTTCCCCCAAATCTGTGCTCTGGAAATTTTTCTACGCGTCTCAAGATGAATAAAATTTCGGAGTTTTTTCAGTTTTTCTTGAATAACTCTAAAACGGCTTATCAAATCAAAAAGATATTTGTAAGATAAATTAAAGCTCTGTAAATTACAAATAAAATGATAAAAGTTTCATCTATTTAGGTACAGTAGAACCGGTACTAACGCCAGTCAAAAAACAGGCCCCGGGATCACTTTTGAATATCCCTAAAACTCGTACTTTATTCGATTTTTCCCCATTTTGACCATGAAGGGGCACGTTTTCGACAAAAATAACTTCATACATTTTTAAACTAGACTAAATTTGCTACAATTTAAACAAAGTTTCATCTTAATTGGATAATGGTTACCCATGCCGCAATGAGGATGAAGTTTTGAAAAAATGCAAAAAATTGCAGTTTTTCTTTCATAAAATGAAAACCACACATCCTAGAAACTTGATTCCTATCTCATTCTCTAGGAAATTTTGTTGACTTGAACGCATACTTGGACCACTTTTTTGTTAAACCTCTTAAATTTATAGATATTCTATATTTTCCGGACAGAATATGATCCATTGTTTCAAAAAATTGCAGTTTTTCTTTCATAAAATGAAAACCACACATCCTAGAAACTTGATTCCTATCTCATTCTCTAGGAAATTTTGTTGACTTGAACGCATACTTGGACCACTTTTTTGTTAAACCTCTTAAATTTATAGATATTCTATATTTTCCGGACAGAATATGATCCATTGTTTCAAAAAATTGCAGTTTTTCTTTCATAAAATGAAAACCACACATCCTAGAAACTTGATTCCTATCTCATTCTCTAGGAAATTTTGTTGACTTGAACGCATACTTGGACCACTTTTTTGTTAAACCTCTTAAATTTATAGATATTCTATATTTTCCGGACAGAATATGATCCATTGTTTCAAAAAATTGCAGTTTTTCTTTCATAAAATGAAAACCACACATCCTAGAAACTTGATTCCTATCTCATTCTCTAGGAAATTTTGTTGACTTGAACGCATACTTGGACCACTTTTTTGTTAAACCTCTTAAATTTATAGATATTCTATATTTTCCGGACAGAATATGATCCATTGTTTCAAAAAATTGCAGTTTTTCTTTCATAAAATGAAAACCACACATCCTAGAAACTTGATTCCTATCTCATTCTCTAGGAAATTTTGTTGACTTGAACGTTTACTTGGACCACTTTTTTGATAAAACTCTCAGATTTATAAATATCGAGCATTTTTCATGACGCTTTTGAGGATTCGGATCATATCCGACCATCGTCCATCACAACTGATGCCAATATATGTTAGCTATATATACCGAGAGCCTCTTTAACTCTAATTTATATTTTAAATATATATATGAAATATGTTCATTTATTTCTCTGTAACAAATAATTAACATACATGATATAAAAATCTAACAACAATATATAAATATTTTTAATCGTACATTAAATAGGCCAGTTCCCTTTCTTTATTGCATTGGCTTCATGTCACGGCAGCCTAAATCTCTATTATTAAAAAAATATAAATTAAAAGAATTTAAACTAGAAATTTATTTTGGAATAAAATATTTACTAAATAAGTAATATAGATATTAAATTATTTATTTTAAAAATAAATACAAAATATAACTGGAATCAATATTATATTTAATATTGATTTACTATGAGTCAAGAGATACTAGTAGGACCTAGTATCCTTAACTCATAGTAAATCAATATTAAATATAATATTTATTTACTCTTATCTTTATTAAAGATGTTTCACCTTGCACCAACACCACAATCTCTACTAATTAATAACTGGAATCGACTGGTAGTGGTAGGTCAGGCAGGCAGGCAGGCAGGCAGGCCTGCCTCCCAGGCGAGCCTAGTATTGAATTTTCCTTTGTCTTGATTCGAAACGCCCAGCATAGAAAATCGTTAAATGGAAAGTTTTCCCCCGACGAATTTCATAGTCAGTGAGCTGAAATTTGACACACAAATTTGTATTAGAGGTAATTAAACCTTACCTTTATACCAAATTTCAGCTTTTTAGCCTAAACTATTTATTCACAAAAAAAAAATATTGTAAAATCACCGAAAAATATCCCAAAAACTCGCACTTTTTTCGATTTTTTGCCATTTTGACCATGAAGGAGCACATTTTCGACAAAGACCATTCTATACAATTTTAAACTAGATTAATTTTTGTACAATTTAAACATAGTGTCATCTTAATTGGATAATAATAAACCATGCCGCAATGAGGTTGAAGTTTTGAAAAAATTCAATTTTTTGCAAAAAAATTCCACTTTTTCCTTCATAAAATGAAAACCACTCATTATAGAAACTTGAGTCCTATCTCATTCTGTAGAAAATTTTGTTGACTTGAACGTTTACTTGAACCACTTTTTTGATAAAACTCTTAGATTTATAGATTTCCAGCATTTTCCATGAGGCTTTTGAGAATTCGGATCATATCCTGTCCGGAAAATGTAGGATATCTATAAATCTATGAATTTTAACAAAAAACTGTCTAAGTAAACGTTTAAGTAAATAAAATTTCCTAGAGTTGAAATAGAAATCAAGTTTCTAGAATGAGTGGTTTTGAATTTTATGAATGAAAAACTGCGATTTTCTGCAAAAAAATGTATTTTTTTCAAAACTTAAACCTCATTGCGACACGGATACTATTATCCAATTAAGATGACTTACTTTGTTTAAATTGTAGTAAATTTAATTTAATTTAAAAATATATGAAGTGAACTTTGTCGAAAAAGTACTCTCTTCATGGTCAAAAAAGGGAAAAATCGAAAAGTGCGAGTTTTTGTGATCACGTGGGCTGTTTTTTGAATCCCCATTAAAAATCGAACTACTGGACCAATTTAGGATTTATTTTTTTTAATCGACGCGAAATTTTTTTTTCTTTAATGTACTATGGATCAGTTATTTATAAAATATGAGCTGTTTTCGAGTAATAAGCGAAAAACTGTAAAAAGTCCGAAAATTTCGAGGTTTTTCGGCCACCAAAAGTTGTTCCCCACTCTTTGGAGGTCACAAACTTAGATTTAGCCTACCCACACCATATCAAACGACCCTAAAAAAATCTTTTCCAGAAATTCATGTAAGCTGAAAACCCTCTATTTACTGGCCGACTTCCTTTTTAATGAAATATTTTCAAAAAATGTTTTATTACAAATAAATGAATAAAATAATAATAAAATTCATAAATATTTGAAATCTGGAGAAAAATCATTCTTTTTCTGTTTGTCTTCATTCTGATATTCCTCTCCTATATATAATATTATAACTCTAGAACGAACGCTAGGTCATTACCAAAATATCAATATATTGTGTGTTGAATAAAAATTCGATTTTATGCTATCCAGAATATCCAAATGATGATTCTTTCTACATATTTACAAATAATAATACATATTTATTATTTCTCTCTAATTCTGATTCTATCTCTATCCCTAATATATTATTTTTATACTCATTGATCGAGAAAGCGCTGGGTGACTTGGCCTTCTAGATCGAGACATTGTTGTTTCTATTTCCATTGTTGCATTCAAATTAATTAAACTAACAATTCGAAATATTAAATGTATTAGATTTTTATTAGTATAGAAACAAATAAATAAATGTAAATATCATATAAGTTTGTATAATTAAAAAGCTGCACCTTTTGTATCTAAATGTACCTATCTATATAATCTTGTAGAAAGTTCGTTCTTTATATTTCGATAACAGGTCACTTTTGGCCTTTCTAGCTTTTAGGATGACCAGGTGATTTGTTAAATGGAAAATTCTTGCCAAAGGTTGACACAAAGGTTCTTCTGTCATAAGCTGCACCTTTGTGCCAGGTTTCAGCATTCAAGGCCCAACCGTTTCCCGACTACCTAGAGGCTTTGTTGGACCATATTTTTGGTTTTTATTTATATTTCGGGAAATATAGTGAATAAGAAATACTTATAAATTAGAGGTTGAAAACAATACTGAAATAAAATTGCTTCTATAAAGGAAATAGCGTTAAAAATTGAATAAATCTAAAAAAAATTACTCAAAACTTACTAGTAGAGTAAATAAAGGGGTTTCAGCTTACATTAATTGCGGGAAAATATTTTTTTTCTAGAATCGTTTGGAATGGTGTGGATATGCCAAATCTAAGTTTGAGACCCTAAAAGTGAGGAGGACAACTTTTGGTGGCTGAAAAACCTCGAAATTTTAGGACTTTTTACAGTTTTTCGCTTATAACTAGAAAACAGTTCATACTTTGTAAATAACCGTTCTATAGTAAATTAAAGTGGACAAAATTTCGCGTTGATTAAAAAAAAATATGCTATATTGGTTAAGTGGTTCCTTTTTTAATGTGGATTCAAAAAATATCCCAAAAACTCGCACTTTTTTCGATTTTTCCTATTTTGACAATGAAGGAGCACGTTTTCGACAAAGACCACTCTAAACATTTTAAAACTAGTTTAAATTTCCTACAATTGAAACAAAGTTTCATCTTAATTGGATAATGGTAACCAGTGCCGCAATGAGGAAGTTTTGAAAAAATGCAATTTTTTGCAAAAATTCGCAGTTTTTCCATCATAAAATGAAAACCATCCATTCTAGAAACTTGATTCCGATCTCATTCTGTAGGAAATTTTGTTGACTTGAACGTTTACTTGGACCACTTTTTTGTTAAACCTCTTAGATTTATAGATATCCAGCATTTTCCATGACAGGATATGATCCTTTGTTTCGAATTATTAAAAAATAAAAATATCCTTTTATATTATTGCAATTGATAGTAAATATTCTCCATATTTTCAACTATAGTAGATTTATTTAATATTACTTCTATTATATTATATAAAAAAATAATCAAAATTATAACCTATATTTGTCTATTTTATATCAATAAAGTTTTGGAAACAAAGAAAGAATCCATAATATATGTTGAATTAAAAATTTGTTTACATATATTGTTACATCATAATTAAATTAAAAAAAAAATAATAAATAAAATAAAATTGAATATACTAATCGAAACGTTTTCTGAAATTTCTTTCAAAATCAATTTTCTTTTTTTATTCAATAATTAAATATTAATAATAATATTTTCCAAAAATATTGCTAAATAAAATAAAAGTGGGATACCTATGAAAAGTAAATAATAAAATTAATTATTTAAAAATAAATAAATAAAATTGTTTCCTTTGTTTGTTCTTTATTTGGATTTAGAAATACGAACACTCGAGGACGAAAACTCGTATAAAGTCTGTTCAGATGCCACAATTTATATATTATTTTTTAAACAAAGAATATTAAATTTTAAGCTCTCTGGTTTCAGAACTATTATTAGAATCATCCACCGTCTATTGGATCTATTTTGAATTGTTGTTTTTTATTTAAATAAATCAATTAATTAATTAATTTCTTTTCTGTTTAATAAATTAAAAATAATTTGTTTTTACACACCGGTAGATATTGTAGATTCTTATGAAAAATCGAATTGTTATTTTGGGAAGCTCTATAAGCTTTTGTGGCTAAAATGAAACAAAGGTTGTTTTTTTGGCCAAGTCCTCAGAACCCACCCACCTTTGTGCCAGGTTTCGGCTCTTTTAGCTCCAACCGTTCTCAAGCTCGCATATTTTCACCCTATATTAGGGGTTTTACTTCCGACCGTCTAATGGAAAGCTTCCGTTTTGTTAAATTATTTTTTTTTGTTTATTTCGATTCAACTCAATTGCATTTTCGGGAAACAGAGTTTGAATAAATAGTCAAATACCACCTGTGGTGTAGTGAGTCATCATTGTTACATTATATTAAACAATTGAACTCATTTTATAGTTATTTATAAGTAGTAATAATTAATTAATTAATCTAAAACAACAATGTATTGATTTCAAATTTAATTACAATATCAATAATAAAAGCATTCGTAACAATGAATTGTTTTTGATTTTTAAATTTAAATTCTACTTTTTATTATATTTGAAACCGAATCTTTCATTTACCTATAGATTTGGAATCTTAATATTAACAATAAAGGATCAACCAGGCAGACAATTCAGAGCATTCCTGATCAACAAATAAAAATAAAATAATATGGATATACCGGGTGGGTTTTTTTATCTTGAGACAATCTTAGAACTCAAAAAGCAGTGCATTATATGGAAAAAAGTTTCAAATAAAAACTTATTAATATCAGGGAGGAAACTAAATCTGCTATGTTTGGTCGACCTAGAACACGCTTTTCATAGGGTATTTCGAAGTCAACTTCTGTTTTTTAAATGGAAACCCATATATTTCTGCTATATTCATAATCTACAAAAAAACTGAATAACTTTTATTAAAACTATTTTTTACGACATCAATAAAAAACAAAATTATAAATTGTGGTGTTTTTCGGAGGCTCTTGAAAACCTTGAAAACGGAGTAATGTCTTCGTTAGGAAAAGGAAATAAAATTTTGTATAGTCCTACACAAATTTATTTCATGAAAAACTTATGAGACGTTTCGAGGGATATTCTCACACCATCATCAGTCTAAAGGTGAAAACATAATCTTAATTACAGTAAATTACTAATCACATGTCATTCTCAAGATAAAAGAAGAAAAGAACTCACCCAAGCTTTTCATATATGCCTATATATGAAAGCTTGGATCAGTCTTTCTTTTATCTTGAGAATGACATATAATGATAAATGATATGCTATTTAATATAGCTTCTTCATGGAGTTACTAGATACTGTCACTTATTTCACATTAAAATTAAAAAATCAAAGATATAAAATTTTTCTGTATTTCCTGAAGATAAGTCGATAGCCTCGAAATATATATATTGAAAAAGAAAAATTATTTTATATCTTTTAATTTTTTAATTTTAATGTGAAATAAGTGACCCAGTATCCTTAACTCATAGTAAATCCATATTAAATAAAATATTTATTTACTCTTATCTTTATTAAATATGTTTCACCTTGCACCAACACCACAATCTCTACTGATTATGTAATTAGTAATTTACTGTAATTAAGATTATGTTTTCCTTGTAGACTGATGATGGTGTGAGAATATCCGCCGAAACGTCTCATAAGTTTTTCATGAAAATAAATTTGTTAGAATATAAAGAAATTTTATTTCCTTTTTCCTAACGAAGACATTACATCTGTTTTCAAGGTTTTCAAGAGCCTCAAAAAACACCACAATTTATAATTTTAAAACATTATAGTACCATATCTAAAAAAAAAAAAATATTAAATCAATTCAAAAAAAATCCTAATAATTATTTTTAACAATTAATCAGCTTAATTATATAAGTAATAATGATCAAATATTTAATTATTAAATAAATAATTTAATAATAATTAATAATTTAATGATTTTGAGACACTGTTCTGAGACATTCCACAGGGTGTATGAGTGTATTTATGGATGAATTTCAGTTCCAATTTCGTTATTTTGGACTTTTAAGTTTCTTAGTAGACTTTATATTTTCTGTTTTTTTTTCCTTTTTTTATATAGATTTTTAACACGATAAAATGAAGCTCCTGAAGTCAAAATTATTTAATTTTTAATTATTATTAAATTATTTATTTGATCATTATTAATTGATAATTAAGTTGAATTATTAGGATTTTTTAGGTCTAATTAATTTAATATTTTTTTTTATTTGATGTCGTATAAAAAAATAGTGTTAATGAAAGTTGCCCAGTTTTTTTTTTGTAGATTCAGAATATGAAAAGAAATATATGGGTTTCCATTTAAAAAACAGAACTTCATCTTGAAATAGCCTTGAAAGCTTGTTCTACGTTGACAAACAATAGAGTAGTTTAGTTTCCCCCTTGATATAAATAAACTTTTATTTGAAACTTTTTCATATAAAACACTGTTTTTGAGTTATAACACTGTCTCAAGATAAAAAAACACTCACCGTTTTTGGAATAATTCAAAAGAAAAAAATGAAGTAATAATAATAATAATAATAACAATGTTTATTCAATGAAACATACATAATAATAATAATAATAATCAGTTAATATATCCAGTGAACCACCCAGTGTCATCCATTGATTTCCATATATAATAATAATTGTAATGATCTATTAGTGGAATTTAAAATTAAAAAACCAATTAATAATTAAAAGGAAATTGAATAAAAATGTAATTATACATTTTTATTCAAACAACCACCTGTGAATAATTATTTCAATTTACAAAAAACCCATCAAAAACAACTTAGCCGAAGATGAGACCGTGACAGATCGAATCGCCAACACAAAACCCTCCTAACCCGTGAATTTCATCGAAATCGTTAGAGCCGTTTTCGAGAAACCGATTGGATATATATACCTACAAGATTTGATCGTTTAATATAAGTACCTGTAGGCACCGAGCGATGCTCGGTAACCCCTGATCCCCCACCCCCTCCCGAAACCATACACATCGCCCCCAACACTGCACCCCCACTCCGCCCCCCCACAACTGCATCCCACCTCCTGCACCCCCACATCCATCCCCACCCCCGACCCAGTTTTTGCATTTCTATCTTTCTAATGGTCCACATATTATGTGTATATTTGTTTACTCGTCCACCAATTTGCCCACATTCGTTCATATTGATAAACATTATAAAAAATACATAAGAAAATAATAATTAAAAAATAATCGTATAGGACCTGAAATAAAAACATAAAATTAAAAAAAAAATGTGTGCGTCTCGGGACGTGCGAAAGAAGTGATAACTTTCACCAACCGTAGTATTTTTTTAGGAAGACAATTGCAAGGATAATTGCCCGGAGAAAAGAGAATTGAATATTTAATTTTAATTAGAAGAGTGTCGGGGGCAAAGGAATAATTATTAATACATTTAATGTTTCTGGATTTAAAATTAATTGTTTTCTTTCTTTCAGCTTAATTCAATTATACATATTTCAAATTTGCCGCGCCGCAATTTATTCAATGAATTCTATTTATTAAATACATAGCTATATATAATTTATAAATTATTTCCACCCTTATAATAAAGTCTAATTCAAAAATATTCATTTTAGTAAAAGTAAAAAGCAAGGGTTTTTAAAATAGTTCTTTGGTCCAATGGTAGAGTGACTGCCTCAAATCAAGAGGTCTCATGTTCTAATACGACATCCGCCGAATCATTTTTTTATTGAGATTTTCATCTATCAATAATTAAGAAAAAAATCAATTAAGATGAATTTTGATGAGGTCCAGACCTAGCCAGATCGTTTTTTCATCCTCAAAACTTGTTAATAGATTTTGTTTTATCAAAATCGGTAGGGCCGTTTTCCAAAATAGAACCAAGATACAAATATATAAATATACAATTTTTGCTCGTTTAATAAGCGTAGATAAGATAACAATCTTTGTACATAAATTTTTGCCTTGGGTAAATACCCCGGCAACTTTGTAAAAATAATAATAATAATAATTTTTGTAATTTATTGATTTATTTCTTGGTCTTTATTTTGAGTGAGCATGACCTGATGAGAGATAACGTAGTCGGTGGGTCCTGGGGCGGGGGGTCAACTGGTCAGTCAGCGTTTCGATTCCATTTTACCACCCATTCTATTTGATATTAAAATATAAGTACACACTCTGGATTATTCATTTTTCGTTTATTTTTTTTCATCTTCTTGATTTTGTTTAAATAATAATTTATCAGTTACAGACAGACATTCAGAGATGACAATTTCAATTGACCTTTGTTCTTATCATTTCTATTCATGTTGACCTAATTTTTAATTCATCATTCGGTGAGAACAGAATATCTCTAGATAGATAGGCACCAATCCAAGCCTCGGATCCAATCTACCCACACACACATTTATAAATATATTAGTGTATTTATTTGTCTTTTTTTGTCTTATCAATCAATTTTCAGATATATTCTTTTATTAATCTATTAAAAAAAAATAAGGTGATGTGGCCAACTTAGATGATGATTTTACTATATCCTCTCAGCTGATATATACCGTGTGAGTTTTTTATCTTGAGACAGTCTTATAACTCAAAAACAGTGCATTATATGAAAAAAGTTTTAAATAAAAGTTTATTTATATCAAGGGGGAAACTAAACTACGCTATTGTTTGTCGACCTGGAACAAGCTTTCAAGGGTATTTCGAGATCAAGTTCTGTTTTTACTATATCAATGCGAAGCATGGGAGAAAGTATTGGAATCGCTCTCGCGGCAAGCGCGACTTCAAAGGGTCCTCAGGAAAAGACTACGGAACCCATAGACTCAATTAAGGTCACAAATTGAAGTATTCAATGAGATTGAATTTTAGCACGTGACGGTTTTGCCAAAAATTACCTGGGATCTCGTCGAGAGGCCAAAAAGTGCCATTTTTTGGAAGTGCGTGCGGATGTATGTGTGTGTGTTATCGTTTTTTTCGTCCACGATTTTTTCCACACCGTTGCACCGATTGAAATGAAATTGAAAACCTACCATTAGTTTAACAAAATGAAGCGCTGATTAGTTTTTGGTACATATCCACAAACATTAGTACTTTATTTCTGTACTTTTTTAGTTTTTTCTAAATATCTTGAAAATGACTTAACCAATTTTGATGAAATTTAATATCCTAATTAAGTACCTTGGGGAGTTGGTAAAATTATATTTTAAAGTACTTTACTCAAGAACATATTAATATTTCAAATGAATTTGGATAAGGTTTAGCAACGATCCGTTGCAGTTTATTTAAATAGAAACCTATATTTTTCTTTACATATTCTGAATCTACAAAAAAAACTGAACAACTTTCATTAGAACTATTTTTTAATTCGACTTCAAATAAACAAAATATTTAATCAATCATTATTAGATCTCAAAAAAAAATCCAAAAATTAATTATTCTTAACAATTATTCAACTTAATTATCAAATAATAATGATCAAATATTTAATTATTAAATAAATAATTTAATAATAATTAATAATTTAAAAAATTTTCGAAACTGTTCTGAGAAATTCCAAAAGGTTTTCTGCATGAATTCCAGTTCCAATTTTTTAACAGATTTACAACACAATAAAATGAAGCTTGTGAGGGTGTATTCCTATCAGGAAAATGCTCGGCATTCATTTCAATGGCAGCCCTATAAGAATTATTCCACATTGATCACATAAATTAAGACCTTTTTATATTCACAAAGAGAAACAAAGAGGTTGTCCTCTGCTTGATGCAAATAAACATACACACATGTATATATCGAGATGATATATATAGACTAATAAATATACCTCTATCAGAAAAAGCATACTCACAAGAATTAGAGACAATTAAAGAAATCGCGGTAAATAATGGGTACGAAGCAAGCCTTATAGACCAAATGTTAATTAAAAAAATTGAAAAATTAACCCTGGAATCAGTATATTCACAAAAGAATGAAAAAGAAAAGAAAATCCTAGAATAGTTCTCCCATATTATGGACAAATTTCGGAAAAATTAAAACAAAAAATGAAAAAATTAGGGTTCAAAACAGTATTCAAAACTCCAATTACTCTAGGAAAAGATTTAGCTTCAAATAAAAAAGACAAATTACCAAATATAGAAAAAGAAGGGGTTTATAGTTTGAAATGCAAAGATTGCGAAGCAATCTATGTAGGGAAGACAGAGAGAATCTGAAAATTCGATTAAATGAACACATAAGAGATTTTAAAAATAAAAAGTGCGAAAATTCTTTTGCAGAACATTTAAATTCAAACAATCACTCCTTCCCAGAAGGTATTAGATTAATAAAAGGAGAAAAGAACCCAAAATTAATTAGCGCAATCGAATCTTTAGAAATTTTGAAATCATTCAATAGAAATTCAAAACTCTGTTTGAACAATCAAATAGAGTTATCCAATAGTAATCTGCTTAAGATGTTTGCTAACAAAAGATAAAAGAAAAAAGAAAAACCCTTCTTTTGTCAGCCTTTCTAAGGAGAAAGGAGAAAGGGAAACATATTGTTATATTTGAATGTGAACCCGAATAGAATGTCTTTATTAGTTCCTAGCCGAACAGCAGTGACGAAGGAACACCAAGTTTTCAATATCCATATGATATTGACTCCATGAAAAACATTTATAATTGAAGAAAGACTGATGATGAAGAACAAGTCTTCGAAACTATAGTCTCAAACAAATAAATAATATATATACAGATATATCATCTCGATATATATATATGTGTGTATGTTTATTTGCATCAAGCAGAGGACAACCTCTTTGTTTCTCTTTGTGAATCAACAACTCTGCTACTCTCTGCAAAACAAAAACTTTTCAATTAAACCTTTTTATATTCTGTCTTGAACAAAAAATGCTCCATTTTTATTATGGTAATACAAATATAACTATCTACTTGATTGACACGAGAAATAAACTTTTTTTAAACTCAAAAAGTTTAATTAGTTCTATTAAGTAGAAAATAATCTCTTAAATCTGTGTTTAATGAAGTATTAAAATCATTATAAACACTTATTTTTATTGTTGTTACATTTCGATTTAATGATTATTTATTTAATAATTAAATATTTAATCATTATTATTTGATAATTAAGTTAAATAATTGTTAAAAATAATTATTATAATTTTTTTTTGAGATCTAATTGATTTAAAATCATTTTTTATTTGATGTCGTATAAAAAAATAATTCTTATGAAAGTTGTTCAGTTTTTGTTGTAGGTAATGAATATGTACAGAAACATATAGGTTTCCATTTAAAAAACAGAACTTGACCTTAAAATAAGCTTGATAGCTTGTTCTAGATCGACAAACAATAGCGTAGTTTAGTTTCCCCCCTGATATAAATAAACTTTAATTTGAAACTTTTTTTCATATAAAACACTGTTTTTGAGTTATAAGACTGTCTCAAAATAAAAAATTCACCCGGTATATTATTTTTTTTCAATTTTCTTTTATAATAATTGACTGTTTTTTGTTTTTTTTTAATTTTAAACCCAATCCAGGTATTTTCAGAAAAAGTGCAATTTTTTCTATTTTTTTTTCTTGTAATTATTCTACATTTTGATAAATCGATTAGGTCATCATAAAAATAATACAATGACAATTAAAACAAGAAGTTGGTAGAGTGGAAGAAGAAGAATAATAATAGTAGAGAGTACAAGTCCGGACCTGTTGGATAAAAAATAACGACCTGTTGGGACCTGAAGCCCCCCTGGAGAGGGAGCCCCCCTCCGCCCCCTCGTCCCTTAGGGTCCTTTGGATCCCACCAACAACAACTCCTCCTCCTCTATCCATGTTTTCTTAAGCATCCTAGGCTATGCGTGTGTGTGTGTGTGTGTGTGTGTGTGTGTGTGTGTGTGTGTGTGTGCTAGGCTATGTGTTGTCTATCCAATATATATATGCGTGTGTGTGTGTGTGTTTGATGTCCTCGGAAAGGTCAAGAGATTGAAAAAAAAGAAGAAAGTCAAAATACGGACAAAGAAAAGTTTTTAAATATATAGCCGAAGTATATTATTTAAAGACACATAGAGAAATCGCCCCCTCAAAACCGTTATTATTTTATATATTTAGTTATTTTATTGCAATTAAATTATCCAAAATTAGGAATCGATACTTAATTAATGACAAAAGCCTTTCCCTATATTCAATTAATAGAAAAATATTATTAGAATCATCACCGTCTATTGGATTCAAATTTGAATTGTTGTTTTTATAAATAAAACATATAAATGATCATTGTTATGAATTTGAAATCAATTAATTAATTATTAGAATCATCACCGTCTATTGGATTCAAATTTGAATTGTTGTTTTTATAAATAAAACATATAAATGATCATTGTTATGAATTTGAAATCAATTAATTAATTATTAGAATCACCGTCTATTGGATTCAAATTTGAATTGTTGTTTTTATAAATAAAACATATAAATGATCATTGTTATGAATTTGAAATCAATTAATTAATTATTAGAATCACCGTCTATTGGATTCAAATTTGAATTGTTGTTTTTATAAATAAAACATATAAATGATCATTGTTATGAATTTGAAATCAATTAATTAATTATTAGAATCACCGTCTATTGGATTCAAATTTGAATTGTTGTTTTTATAAATAAAACATATAAATGATCATTGTTATGAATTTGAAATCAATTAATTAATTATTAGAATCACCGTCTATTGGATTCAAATTTGAATTGTTGTTTTTATAAATAAAACATATAAATGATCATTGTTATGAATTTGAAATCAATTAATTAATTATTAGAATCACCGTCTATTGGATTCAAATTTGAATTGTTGTTTTTATAAATAAAACATATAAATGATCATTGTTATGAATTTGAAATCAATTAATTAATTATTAGAATCACCGTCTATTGGATTCAAATTTGAATTGTTGTTTTTATAAATAAAACATATAAATGATCATTGTTATGAATTTGAAATCAATTAATTAATTATTAGAATCATCATCTATTGGATTCAAATTTGAATTGATGTTTTTATAAATAAAACATATAAATGATCATTGTTATGAATTTGAAATCAATTAATTAATTATTAGAATCACCGTCTATTGGATTCAAATTTGAATTGTTGTTTTTATAAATAAAACATATAAATGATCATTGTTATGAATTTGAAATCAATTAATTAATTATTAGAATCATCATCTATTGGATTCAAATTTGAATTGATGTTTTTATAAATAAAACATATAAATGATCATTGTTATGAATTTGAAATCAATTAATTAATTATTAGAATCACCGTCTATTGGATTCAAATTTGAATTGTTGTTTTTATAAATAAAACATATAAATGATCATTGTTATGAATTTGAAATCAATTAATTAATTATTAGAATCATCATCTATTGGATTCAAATTTGAATTGATGTTTTTATAAATAAAACATATAAATGATCATTGTTATGAATTTGAAATCAATTAATTAATTATTAGAATCACCGTCTATTGGATTCAAATTTGAATTGTTGTTTTTATAAATAAAACATATAAATGATCATTGTTATGAATTTGAAATCAATTAATTAATTATTAGAATCACCGTCTATTGGATTCAAATTTGAATTGTTGTTTTTATAAATAAAACATATAAATGATCATTGTTTTGAATTTAAAATCATTTAATTAATTAATTAGTTTCTTTTCTGTTTATTAAATTAAAAATAATTTGTTTTTATTCACCGGTAGATATTGTAGATTCTTGAAATATATATCAATACTTAGGTAGGTATATATTAAAAAAAAAATCCTATAAAAAAAGATGCTGATTTTATGAAAAAATAACAAATTGGTTTCAAACACGTAATCTAATCGATAGTTATTGGCAAGACGAGTTTCTTATTGAAATAAAGAAATATTATATATAACGTGTTCTAAAATAGAAAAATTAATGAAAAATATTAAATCGAATCCCCGTCTATTGGATCGTTAATTATTTATAAATAAGAGATATTCATTGTTATGAATGTTTTTTGTTTTAAATTGGAGATCAATTAATTGGTTCTTTTTTTGATTGTTTATTAATTAATTATAATTTTGTTTTTTACAACACGGAATAGATAGATTTTCAAAATATACCTATACGTAGAAAAATGTGAAAAAAAATGATTTATTTCAAATGTTAAAAAATCTGCAAAAAATTACAAAAGAAAAAAAATCAAAATTCAAAATTATATGAAAAATGAAAATTATTATTTACTTAATGCAAATAAAATTTCTCAAAAAATTTATTTTGATGTCAAAAAACAAAAAAAAAAACAAAGAACAAAAAAAGAAAAATTATTAATTAAGCAAAATACATTGTTAAGTAATGTCTAGCAAAAAGTTGTATTTAATAAAGATCGAAACGTTATTAATTATTTTCGTTTGTAAGTTATGTGAATATTTTATTTGTATATATAATAGGTAATTTTTTTTGAATAAAGAGAAATCAATGAGGTTGTCTTCTGGTTGATCATCATCATCAGCCTCATTGATTTCTCTTGATGAATCAACAACTCTTCTACTCTCGGCAAAAAACAAAATCTTTTCAATTTTATTTTAGTAGTTGTTGATGATCAGGAAAGCGCTGGCTGAATTCTCTGCCTAACTGATCCTTTATTGTTTATCTTTATTTTATTTTATTTACATTATTACTATAATGATTATTAACAATACATATATAAAAACATAGAAGAATTAAAAGTTAAATCTGTTTTATCAAAAACAAAAACAAAAAACAACGACGTTTATTTAGAATACAAAAACGTTTTGTGAGAAATTTTCCCTTATTAATGGAAATTTTTACAAATTTGAAAAAATAGTTTGCTTTAAGAAAGGAATATTTTTTTCAAATTTGTTAAAATTTCCATTAATAAAGGGAAAATTTCTTACAAAACGTTTTGTATTCTAAATAAACGTTTGAAAAATTGTTTAAAAAATTTATATATACATATATGTACCTACAATTAATACAATTTTTTTTATTAATCTGTTAATTTTAATAAAAAGAGACTCTGTATATTGTTACATTATATTATACAATTGAACTCATTTTATAAACTATTTATAAATAATAATAATTAATTAATTAATAAAAAAACAACAATTTATTGATTTCAAATTTAATTAAAATAACAATAAAAAGGTTTCGTAACAATGAATTATTTTTGATTTTAAATGATTTTTTTAAATTTAAATTCTATTTTTTTCGATAATTTTTTGCTGATTTTATTATTATAATTTGAAACCAATCTTTTTTTCATTGTAGCACTTACACAATGTTTTTTATCTAAATAATTTTTTTTATACAAGATTGAAAAAATAATATATTCGGGATATAAGTATATATATAAAATGTATATATATGCATTTTTAATGTTTGGATTTCTCTATTCATGAATCACATATTTAAATCAAAGAATATCTTATTTCACTAACCTATATTCTATTGTTTGATAATATGTATAGTATACTATGAAAATTTTAAATCTTTAAAAAAAAGTGTCTTAGGGGTAAGTGCAAGTCATATGGCGTATATACAATGTTTTGTTTGTAAATAACTATTTTTTACATAGATTGAAAAAATAATATATTAGGGATATATATATATATATATATATATATATATATATATATAGTGCGAATATAAAAAAAAAATTGCTTGGACTTTATTAGATTTATTTATAATTCTTCCTTGTTGCTAACCAAAAGTCACATAGACATATACACAAGAGAAACATACAATTTATATATATATATATGTATACATAAACGTATATATATGTATATATAAAGACACGGCAACATGGATTGGTTTTTTAGTTCTTCTTTTTTTACACACAAATATAACTATTTGGCAACAGTGTAGTATCCACTTCTCCTATCGTTTCCTTTCCTCCAGCCAATCGGATTAAACGCTGAAGTGGTCTCTGGGCGCTGGCGGGGGCGAAGGGGAAACGCCGAGTGGAGGGGATTTGGAAGAGGGGAGGTAAAGAGCTGTTGCTTTGTTCTCTTTCACTACTCAAAATCGAAGCACAGTTGATATCTAGAATTCAAGCATAACGTGTGATAGACTTATAAATATATATAAATATATTTTAACCTCCTTAATGTTAATAAGGACTAAACGATTTCTTTAAGTGCCCTTTTGTTTAGTGTGATCATATATAAAATATATTATATATATATATATAAATACATTTATTTATTTAATTTTTAAGTGTTAGAGATTTTTTTATAAAAAGAATAGAGTATTTATAAACTTTTAAAATCAATCAATTTCTAAAATTCCATTTCAAGATCTCGAGATTGCTATATCAACGAGAACAACAATGGGACAAATAGGAAGAGAGGTTAGTATTTTTTCTTTGTTCTCTTTGACTTCTTAATTCTATATATATCCCCAATATATTATTTTTTTACCATTTTATTTAATATTTATATTTAATTGACATTTCTTGCCAATTAAACAAAACTTCCTAGTTTACCGGTTCAATTTATTATTATTTATTTATTTAATTTTTTAATCCCTCAATTTTTAGCGGACCATTTACGTAATAATATAATTGTAGTATAGTATTCTTTGAATATTGTTGATAATAATGAGATAGATAAATTACATTTTATCTATTTATTTAAACACTGATTACAGAGCTATTGTTTGCTTATTCATCAATCTCTCGAAATTTTGTTAAATTTTTCAGTTAAATGACTCAGTTAATGCCTTTGTTATCTCTTTCTGTGTGTGTGTGTGTTTGAATTCTTGTAGTGCATTTCAATAACTGTCTATGCATTTTTCAAATTGGATATATAATTAAATAATAATTTACTATTCAAAAGCACTAATTATTCATTGTTAATCTATTTATTTATTTATTTTTAATTTGTGTGGGTGTGATTCTAATAGACAAAAAACTATATTCCTTAATTATGTGTGAATCTCACAATTTAAAACGGTTGAAGAAGACATTGTCTGTTAAAACGTTGCTTAAATATATAAAAAAAAAATATATATAGGCTACCTTGATTATTTCACTAAATGAATTGTTACGTCATTGTTGAATTTTGTTTATAAAATTAAATTTTTTTGGTTTAATTGATTTATTATTTTATTTTTATTACTAAACAACTTATTATATACGACAGTGGTTTTGTATTTTGACAGAGAATTATGTTTCAAGGTCTTAGAGATGTCCGAAAAAGAAAAAATCCCTAAATTTATTTATATTTTTAAAGAAATATCTTTGTTCGATTGTTGGTCTAATAAATCTAGAAGTTTCAACTAAAAATAGTGACGTCAGATTTTTAAATTTATTTTATATTGTTCAAAATCAGCTCTTATTTTTAATTTTGTAAAATAGGATTGTCTACAAGGTCAACAAAAAGCTTCCCTACTCATAAATAGTCTAAAAAATTATTTTTAACGTTATTGAATTATATACCAGTTTATAAGAGGAAGAGAATAAAATGAAAAATTTGAAAATTGGTTCTTTGTTAGGGACCCACCATTTTTTTTTTTTTTTTTGTATGCTTAGGATATTGACAAATAATTATCTTCCTATATAAAAAGGTGAATCACACATTTAGCTGATAAGATTAAGATCGTTAAAAAATGATTATCGAAATGTTGCGAATATTTAAATAAATATATTGATTAAAAAAAAATTAACTTCCTTGTTTTTTTTTTTATATTTCAATTGTTTCACCTAATGAAATATTGTTACGTAATAATAATTAAAAAAAAATTGTTTACAAAATTAAAATTTCTAGGTTAGATTTGATTGATTTTTATTTAGAATACATTTTAATTAATTAAATCAAATAATTGTTAAATAAAACGAACGGACAAGATTTGAATTTTGTTTTTCTCATGACAGTTTTTTTTCTTCTTTTATATATCCATTTTGGCATTAAACCAAAAAATAGTAGCAGCGCCTCTCAAGGACAACTGTGAGTGACAAAACACTGTGTGTGTATTTTAGAGCAAATATATTCAATATTCAATTAGAATAATCATTAGGATGATAATGATGATGAAATTTATCGTCAATTTAGTGAATCCAAATAATAAAAAAACATCAGCTGATGATGATAATTTAACGTTTGAAATTTGATGGTCCCCAACAAGGGACGAATTTCCATTATAGAATACATTTGAAGGGCCATCCCCAAAAGAGATAGATGCCTCCTTTTGTTCAGATGGATCATAGGATGATGCATGTTTTTTTTTGTAATTTATATATGTTTAAAGAAAAAAAAATAATTAAAAAGGTAAAAAAATTTGATATATTTGGGATATATATATCCTCTCAATATTTCAAATTTAAATAAATAAATTGTCCATTGTTGGGGACCGGTTTTTTAAGTATTCCCTTTATTCTAGAACTTATATACTTTTTTTATTTCAAAGGGCTTTTATATACTAAAGATGATGTCGTTTTTTTTAAATTCCTTATTCATTAATAGCAAACGTTTCGATTCTTGTTCGTGGCCATCATCAGAACTAAAATTGCTTCGGTTTATTTAATTTTTACAATTTGAAATTTCTAATTGTAAAATGAAACACTGTTATAATAATATGCGTGCGCCCATAAGATAAAAATTTGAAAGATATTTCGAGAAAATGATATATAAATAAGCAAACAATGGACAGGCTCTAATCAGTGTTAAATAAATAGACAAAAAGTAATATGTATATTCTATGTCATTATCAACAATAAACAAGGAATACTATATATATATATCCAAAATAATTCAAATTTTTTAAAACATTTTAATAAAAAAAATATTTAATGGATATTTCTTGTCAAATGAAACTTCTCAACCGGTTCAGTTTATTATTATTATTATTAAATTAGTTATTTTGTAAATCTCTCAATTTTTAGTCTACAAAATTTGTATAAAATTTACTTAATTAATAATATAATGATAATAAAGTATATATATAGAATAAGATAATTAGTGACTTTTAATACAACTAAATAATAAATTTTTGTGTGCTTTAGAAAATAAATAAACTGCTTGAAAGTTTCATTAAACAAGAATAAATTTCAATAAAATATATTTTTTTAATTAAACTGTTGAAGAAAAATTGATATATTGGGGTATATATATATATATATATATATATCCAAAATATTTCAAATTTAAATAATAATTTTATTTACAATTAATAGATAAACAAAGTCAACAATAATGCACATATAGTATAAGATAAAACAAAATCCAAATTTATCATTACAACGGCTTAATCGGAAAATTGCTTACTCTGACACTAGACATTTTCTAAACTTTTTTTTCTTTGTTTTCAACTTCATGAGATTTTGAAAAGTAAAAATTAATAAAAAATCACAATAGATTTCAATTTTATTACTTAATTATTACAAATAAACAAAAAACGGTTTCTGATTGTTGTAAAATGGAAACAAAGAGATTTAAATTTTTAATAATAATCATGGATTATAGTGATTATATTTATTTTATATAATAAATAAATAAAAGATGTTCTATTCCATTTGGGACGGGGGGGGGGGGGTTGTTGCCAGGGCCAGGGCGAGTGGAATAGTACTGGTACAGTTGGTAAGTAGAAGGGAGGGATGGCCACCCCCCAACCCAGGGGGTGCAGCTCTACTTGGCTGGCCTAGCAACAGCCCCCGGAGCAGCAAGAGCTACCAACCCCCCGGGAACCCCCCTGTCCCCCACCCGCTCTAGCTTAAAGAGGATCTTCTCAGCTAGAACAAAGACACTACTACTACTAATATTACTACTCTCACTTTTCTCATTTAATCATAATTTATTTTTATGGAAATCCTTTTTTATTAGTAAATTTGACTCAAGGCGGAAATATAAGCCGGCTTTCCTTTCGAGAAATTAACGAATGATTCATCATTTCGTCTTTTTTTTATTTCCATTCCTTTGTCTTGCATTAACAAGCAAGCGAAGCCTGCCGGCCGGCCGGCTCATCAACCAACCAACCACATTAGCACATCAATCCAGGGAATTATTTCAAGTGATATTGCATCTTTTATTTGATCTAAATGCATGTATATATACATATCTAATAATAATGGGAAAGAAAAAATACTTTATTGATTGTTACTATTAAAGATTATTTCGTTTTCATTATTACATAATAAAAAGAAAAAATCAATTATTGAATAAATAAATATAGAGAATTAATTAATCAATAATGACAATAAACAAAATTCATAATTATTTTTCTAATTAAAAATTTAAATTTAAATACAGAATAGTGTTAGTCATATCTTATAGTAAGAAATGAGCAATTCTTGATAGATGAATCGGTTTCTCGAAAACGGATGAAAATCACAAATTAGGGGACGAGAAATCAATCTGTCAAGGTCTCATCTTTGGAAAATTTTAGTTTTTTTTTCCTACAGCTTACATTTTGTAAAATCATTTTTTTAACAATGGAAATGTAATAAAAAATATTAGGAAAAACTTTAGGCGAGTTAAGGCTGGAAACATCGTAAAAAAAGTGAACAAAAAGTCGAAAACAAACTTAATTCAATTTTAGAAATAGAGAAAGAATTCAAACAATATTTGTTTTCACTTTTTTGGCACCCGTTTAATTTCAAATTTGAGAAAAATATAGTATTTGTCGAGAAAAATGACCAGCCTCAGTGAATAATTATTTTAATTAAGAAAAACAATCAATTTAAAGTTAAATGAAGATGATCGATTTCTTGATCCAAAACGTCGAGAAACCGATTCATCTATCAAGAATTGTTCATTTAATACTATAAGATATGACTAACTATTGTGTAATTAGATGTGTATTTAAATTTTTAATTAGAAAAATAATAATGAATTTTGTTTGTTGTCATTATTGATTAATAATTAATTATCTATATATGTATTATTTATTCAATTATTGAAGTAAATAATAGAATATAACTACTATGTATTATTTGCTTCAATAGATATAATTATAATTAATTATGTGTGATTTAAATAAAAATTCAAATTAATCACAAAAATCAAAGCGTCAACTCTATTGCTAGTCATTACTATTTATTGAAGTATAAAAAATAACAATTAAAATTTAGTATAAATATTCTTAGAATATCTCAATCAACAATCATCATCAACAATAAGTAATTAAAATTATATATAAGATTTGTCGATTTAATAAAATTTTAATTACTTATTGTTGATGATGATTGTTGATTGAGATATTCTAAGAATATTTATACTAAATTAAATTTTAATTGTTATTTTTTATTCTTCAATAAATAATTATAATTAATTATGTGTGATTTAAATAAAAAATTCAAATTAATCACAAAAATTAAAGCGTCAACAGCTTCATTACTATTTATTGAAGTATAAAAAAATAACAATTAAAATTTAGTATGGATATTCTTAGGAATATCTCAATCAACAATCATCATCAACAATAAGTAATTAAAATTATATATAAGATTTGTCGATTTAATAAAATTTTAATTACTTATTGTTGAATGATTGTTGATTGAGATATTCTAAGAATATTTATACTAAATTAAATTTTAATTGTTATTTTTTTATTCTTCAATAAATAATTATAATTAATTATGTGTGATTTAAATAAAAATTCAAATTAATCACAAAAATTAAAGCGTCAACAGCTTCATTACTATTTATTGAAGTATAAAAAAATAACAATTAAAATTTAGTATAAATATTCTTAGAATATCTCAATCAACAATCATCATCAACAATAAGTAATTAAAATTATATATAAGATTTGTCGATTTAATAAAATTTTAATTACTTATTGTTGATGATTGTTGATTGAGATATTCTAAGAATATTTATACTAAATTAAATTTTAATTGTTATTTTTTTATGCTTCAATAATCTAATATGGGCGTGACATAAAACAGAGAGGCTACAGAGATTTCAGATACAGATTTGACAAAAAAATAAAAATGATATTGAATTGACGTCATATTTCAAAGTACGATAGAAAAGATGGTAGACAAGATTAAAATGACCATCTACAATATCATCTAGAGTGTGTGTGGGTTGGCTAAAAAATTAAAAAAGCAACCAACGTATGCAATTTATTAAGTGTTTGTTGGGTGGGGGGGGGGGGGGGTCAGGGTGTTATTTCGGGCACAAGTAGGAAATACCTTGGCCACTGCTCCATTTGAACCACGTCACTCCATTCCCTTAACGCAAACAAGAAAAAAATTGGGCTATTTTTATACATCCAAGACATTAAAACGATATTCATGTTAGAAGAGATGGTGTAGAATTGAATCCTCAATTTTGCACCACAATCTGTGTGTGTTTTAATAACGAATGAACAAAAGACTTTCATTACATTTGGCAAATATTTAAATTTCATTCTTGTAAATATTTAAATTTCTAATTACATTATTAATTAATAATGAATTTTATTTATTGTCATTATTTATTAATTGTTTAAATATATAATTATTTATTCAATAATTAAAATTTAATTAATTCTTTTTGTTATGAACCTAATAATAATAATAGTTATATACTAATAATAGTTAATAACTCTTTTATTGTCTCCTTCAATAAATAATAATAGAAATGAAATAATCTTTATATTGACAATTAAAACTAAATGTATTTTTGTCTTTCTAATTATTATTTTTATTAAGTATCAAACAGACATGAAATAGAGATTCAATTAAAGATGCAATATATTCGTCATTACGTCATTATATAAATCAATTCACTGGATTTATTTCTAAATCTTTATATTATTAAATGAGCAATTTTGAGGGTATTTATATAGAAAACGGTTTCTCGAAAACGGCCCTAACGATGATTTTGAAAATCACGAATTGGGGGGTTTTTGGGTCGAGAAATTGATCGTTTCCAGCTTCATTAATCTCAAAAAAATTTAAACTCGCCTAAAGTTTTTCCTGTTTATTTATTCCATTCCCATAGTTCAAAAAAGTGGTTTTTAAATATTAAGTTTTTCTCTATAACGAACCTTAAGACCAAAATTATGAACCTTTCAAAATAATATATGTTTTAACTAATATCAAAGATAATAATGACAGCTGATATATAAATTTCTACTGCTTATTAATGCAGTTTTTTTTCAAAAAAATGTCTGCGGTGTTGGTTTATAGTGAAACATATTAAACACAGGAGTTTTTTAAAAAGGTTATAGTGGTGTTTTACAAGTAAAAATATTTTTTTTTGTAATTATATTTTTGAAGTACTCTATACATATTTCTCCCATCATCAGGAGTTTGACTCAAACTCCTGACGATTAGGAGTCAAACTCCTGATGATGGGCTAAAACCCCAAAATATGTAGAGTATTTAAAATAAAATTCCAAAAATAAAAAATGTAATGTAAAACACCACTATAACCTTTTTAAAAAACTCCTGTATCTAAAAATTTGTATAATTTTTTTTTTTAGAAAAAATCGTCATAACCCTTATTTATAAAAATGCTTTTTATAACATATAGAAATCTTTGTTGTTTCATAGATATTAATTATTGTTCTTTTATTCTTGTTTATTTGGTATTCTATTGTTTAAATTTTTAAACAATGCAAATAAATTATTATTATTGACTTAAATGAGATATGATAAAGATAAAAAAATAACATCTTTTAAATATGTATGATATAATGGAAATGCGTCTCTTGTATGAGGACCAATTTTGTTTTAATAATAAAAAAATACATAAATAAAATAATAGAAGATAAAAATAAACTTGAAAGATAATCAATCGATGGATTGGATTTGCAGCTGATTCGATATGATCCATGACCTCAGCCACTAGCGTCAACGGGACGGGGCGTCCCTTCTATTATTCCATTATTAGCAAAATATTAGCCAATAGAAAAATATTAATAGTGATGATTTTTTCTACTACTACATATTAGATAATATTATTATTAGATTGGATAAACATATTATTTTTAAAATAATTCAAATTTGTACTTATTTTTGTTAATTGTTGTATTTATTTATTTGGGTGATTCTTAAAAAAAACATATTGAATTATGTGATTAAAGTTATTTTTAAGGTTAATTAAAGTGGTATAATAAGTCTAAGAAATAAAGGATATTTATTTATTTATACGAACATGAATTTAGGTCATTTACCAAAGATTTTAATGGATATGTTTATATTGCATTTAGGAGGGTCTTGACTTGTCTTATTTATATATATTTTCTAGTAGGCAGTGATATTCTTTTTGAAAAAAAAAAATAATTTAAATTATTCTTATTTTGATTAATTATTGTCATTTATTTATTTGGCTAATTGTTAAGAACGAAAAAACAATTGAATTATTTGATTCAAGTTTTTTTTAAGGTTAATTAAAGTGCTAAAATTACATAAATTTAAATAATTAAGGTTAGAGGCTTCAAAAAAGTTTTTATAAACAAATATAATAATTTATATATTTTCTTGTAGGTAGTGATCTATATATTTGTTAATTATAATTTGTTTCAAACTCCTAAACTCAAATCCCTTAATAATTTGTATTTACTGTACCCAGGTAACACACAATATCCTCAGAATATTCTAAGAAGATTTAAATGTCCTTAGAATATCTTAGAATATTCTTAGGATATTGTGGTTACCTGGGTAGTTTACCTATAGTTAATAAACCATAATTAACAAAAATAAGAATAGTTAATAGAGTAAAGGGTGTGTAGTTTCACAGTGAATGAAATAAAACTCAAAGAGGTTTATACAAACTCAATATATTTCGGATTATTGGTCCATCATCAGGAGTTTACAGGTTGATACTAATAATAATTGAACGAGTGGTCACCATTCTTGACATTCAAATCATGGTTACCAATATAACAAAATATAACATTCAAATCTTACATACCAACCTAACACAAGAAAAACACCAATGAAATTAAAATTTAAAAAATTGTTTTACAAAGATTTTTCTTTTTTATATTTATTATTTATTTTATAATTAAAAAGAAAAATCTTTGTAAAACAATTTTTTAAATTTTTAATTTCATTGGTGTTTTTCTTGTGTTAGGTTGGTATGTAAGATTTGAATGTTATATTTTGTTATATTGGTAACCATGATTTGAATGTCAAGGATGGTGACCACTCGTTCAATTATTATTGGTATTAACTTGTAAACTCCTGATGATGGACTGATAATCCGAAATATATTGAGTTTGTATAAACCTCTTTGAGTTTTATTTCATTCATTGTGAAACTACACACCCTTTACTCTATTAACTAACATCATATTTCACCTAAAACCTACACCACTTTCCATTAGTAAAAAAAATAAGAATAATTTAAAAATAATTAAAAAAAAAAAAACAATATCCCACTGCCTATTATATAGATATATCCATTATTTCATAGACTATTATCAAAATTTAAGTATATAATCCAGCATTCAGAGGTGTATATATATTATACATAATTTATTTCAAGACTCTAACCTTAACCCATTAATAATTTGTATATTTTAATTAACCTAAAAATAAAACAAATTTTTTAACAATTACCTAATTAAATAAATAATAATAATTAACAAAAATAAATATAATTTAAATTATTTTTTCGAATAAGAATGAATATCACCGCCTACTAGAAAATGTAAATAATAAATATATATCCTTTGTTTCATAGATCATGCAAAGAATATAATATGACAGTATAGTATAATAAGAGTTGAAAGCAATACTGACTGGTCTCAGGTAATATTATACTAAATAAAAAAATAAATATTACCTACGGTGGCTTAACGATCGTTGACCTTTTTTTTCTTTCACTATAAATCGTATTAAATCTGATAAAAAAAAAGATGAATAATTTTTAAAGATGGATAAAAAAAATTTCTGGCTACTGTAATCAAGATTTAAAAAAAATTGACCCTGAGAAGGAAGAAGATCAGTTTTGAAATCCGGTTTTTATTCATTTAGTGATCTAGAAGAGAAAGCAACAACTAACCTGACCTTAAAAAAATCCTCCTCTCTTTCTAGGCACTATAATTATAGTTCTCTTCGTGTTTTTTTTTCTTTCTTCAATAAGTCAAAATCAACAGCATTATTGATTGACATTTTGAATATTGAGAAATTAGAATCACTATAAAATAAAAAAATGTAGAAAATAAAATTTAATCTATTATAGATTTTTTTATTTGTAGAGAAATGTCAATTTATTATTTTATATATTAGATAATCTTGATTAGTGATCTAAATTTAAAATTATCTTAATTAATCATTCTTAATTAAATAAATTTATCATATTATTAAAGAAAAAAAAATATAATTAACACGGCCTACTAGATAATATAAATAAACAAAAATAAACATAAACAATAGGTAATATATAGAAAATCAGTTTCTCGAAAACAGCTCAAGCAATATCGATGAAAATCACGGATTAGGGTGGTTTTTTGGGTTTAGAAATCGATCTATCAAGATCTCAGGCTTACTTTAATTTGCTTGGTCTTTCTTAATAAAAGCAATTTTATTCAGAAATGTGACAATAAAAATTTATTCAAGTTCAAGTCAATAAAATTTCCTAAAGAATGAGACAGGAATCAAGTTTCTAGGATCAGTGGTTTTCATTTTATGAAGAAAACTGCAATTTTTTGAAAAAAAAAGAATCATTTCCTGACATGGAAAATACTGGATAGCTATAAATCTAAGAGTTTTAACAAAAAAGTAGTCCAAGTAAACGTTCAAGGCAATAAAATTTACTAGAGAATGAGATAGAAGTTTCTAGGATGATGGTTTTCATTTTATGAAGGAAAAACTTTTTGTAGAGAAATTGCAGTTTTTCAAAATTTCGAGTTACTATTATCCAATAAAGATGAAACTTTAATTAAATTGTAGCAAATTTAATATAGTTTAAAAATGTATAGAGTGGTCTTTGTCGAAAACGTGCTCCTTCATGGTCAAAATGGAATAAAATCGAAAAAAGTGCGCGTTTTTAGGGAAAAGCGAATTTTCAACTATCGCTTAAGCCGAATGGTTGGTCGAAGAAAAAAACCTAAATGATGAAATTTGTAGGACATTTTATGACCTTTCATTTTGAATAGGAAGGCTATTTACGAAAAATTGATAGTTTTCGAGTTATAAGCGAAAAACCACCAAAAAATGGAAATTTTCACCTTATTTTTTTTTGCATTTTCTACAATGTTGCGCACGAAATTTTGGTGTGAGACTTCAGATTTGGATTCAGCGCCCCCAAAAAGATAAATATGCAAAAAATCAGAAATCTTTCCCCATAGGGGCCCATTTGAGCACAATTTGAGTTGACTATGGGTATTTTTGAATTGATTTTGATCGAACTTAATCATCTCTCATTTGTACGGGTACAGAAACGGACTTGGTCGGGTCACTTTATTATTCAAGGACCTTGGTAGTTTTAATTTCTATTAATAAACAGCATCTTTCTGCTAAGATTTATCTTTCAAGCACAAACAATTTTAATTAATTACATTTTTATTGATAATATAATAAAAAAATGAACAAACAAACAATTTGAAACAAAAGATGTAGATCACTTTGTTTGATTTGTAAAAATATCACATGATGGATTATTCATTGATAATATTAAATAAAAAAAAAAAAATGAACAACTACAACAAAACATGCAAGGAATTAGGTTTCCAAATGTTATCCGAACATTTTTTTAAATATTTTATATATTATCTTATCATGCGTGTGCCTCACTCGCTTATCTCTATCAATGGCCTTAAAACATCCTTGGATTTGGGTCATAAACATGGGTCGTGTGCTCTCTGGCAACTGCACTGCATCATCTTTATTTAATTATTCGATTAACACAAATTGTGTCAGTGTGCGTGGGAGTTTTATTTGCATTCTTCAATTTGATCAATTATGTCAAACAACATATTCCATTTATATTTTATTATTTTTACAATTTAACTAAGTTACATTATTATCGGGGTCACCAATGTTGACCCCCTTAACACGAATCGCCCTTGTTTACCGTTGCCATTGCCAGGGGCTGTAAAGGGTTTCAATATTAATATAATGTATATTATACGGTCTAAAATTCATCCTTTAGATTAGTACATAAGTCCGGCGAATTAATTTAAACTAATAATGCATCTTTATTTAATCTCAATGCATCTCTGTTTCTTTTTCTTTTGAAAGAAAAAAAGATTATTTCGTTTTCATTATTGCATAACAAAAAATAAATAAACAATCAATTATTGAATATATATATATATATATATATATATATATATATATATGATAATTAATTAATCAACAATGACAAAATAAACAAATTTTTTTTGTAATTAAAAATATAAATTTTAAATCTATATAATATACTATAAGAATAGTTACTTTTTAGGTAAAATATATACAAATATTACAATTTAAATAGTTGCATTATTGTCGGGGTCACCAATGTTGACCCCCACCTCCCCTTAATACAAATCGCCCTTGTTAAACGTTGCCAGGGCTTTCAATATTAATATATACGGCCTAAAATTCATCCTTTAGATTAGTTAATAAATCCGGTGAATTAATTTAAACTAATAATGCATGTTTATTTAATCTCAATGCATCTCTGTTTCTTTTTTATTTAATTTGTAATAAAGATTATTTCGTTTTCATTATTACATAACAAAAAATAAATAAATAATCAATTATTGAATAAATAAATATATATTTAGATAATTAATTCATCAACAATGACAATAAACAAAATTAATTATTTTTTTTTATAACTAAAAATTTAAATTTTAAATCTATATATAATATATATTTATGTAAAATATATATAAAAATAATCGTTGAATTGCTGCTATTTAAAAGCTTGCCAGTCAGGCAGAAAAGGATTTCTATTTTGATATTATTTATAAAAGAAAATAACTATCCTAGTAATTTAATATATGGGTAAATTAAACCGATATTTTGTGTAAAGAAATTATAATAAATAGAAAATGTATATATACTAAAAAATCACTAAAAAGAAATAGCGATCGAAAAAAAAATATATTTCCCGAAATATAAATCAGATATTTTGAAATACAAAATAAATAAATCGGTAATTATAATCGATATTTTTATATATTTACCCCTATGTGATAGCCAAAAATAGCTATTTTTGGAATTTTTTTTTTTAACAATATCATAATATTTACTATTTGGTTGTCAGAGCAACAATATATTTAAGACATCTTAACCTTAAAACAACTATTTGTTTATATATCTAAAACTATCGAGAAAAATTGTTGAATTGTCACTTTTGAAAACAACAACAGCGAGTTGTTGAACGAGAGTTCAATGCTTCTTTAATTTGGTAATAGTAACTATTTTCGTGAATTGAACGATAAATATGTGACTTGAAGTGAATGAGTTGGCATAAAATAGATCGTTATTGCGTCAAACCAGTCTTACAAATGTATACTCTCTATTTTCGACTGTCTTTTGAAATTTCAACATTTTACCACATGTTATGATGAAAATTCACATCTGTAATGCTTCTAAAATAATCTTGATACACGTGTGTAGACAAATTAAATAAATAGCCCCCCCCGCCCCCTTAAAGAATTATTGATGAATAAAATAAACAACTATTGGGAACCGTGGTAGGGGCGTGGTTTAATTTTTTATCCCACGGTGGCTAGTTTCAATTTAGACCACCAGATAGCGTATCAGAAACTGACATTTTGGCGCCCCAGTTGTCTTTGAATAAAATACTATAAAAATTGTCGAATCTAACTTAATACGAATATTTTATCGAAGAAAATTATTTTAAATACTATAATAATGAATGAAAAATTAAAAAAAAATTTTGTTTCATATATATATACATATCTAATAATAATGGGAAAGAAAAAATACTTTATTGATTGTTACTATTAAAGATTATTTCGTTTTCATTATTACATAATAAAAAAAAATCAATTATTGAATAAATAAATATAGAGAATTAATTAATCAATAATGACAATAAACAAAATTGATTATTATTTTTCTAATTCAAAATTTATATTTCGAAATGGGCGCCCCCCCCCCCATTTTTTATCTCTTGTTGCATAGTGCATCTAGATAAAAACGAATTTATTATCTACTTATAGATTATTATTTAGAATTTAGAATTGCTCACTCCAGATCAGAAGGTTGTGTCTTCAAATCACACATCAGGGTCAATAGTTTAACAAATAATCAATTAAAGAAAAACAACAAAAATAAAAAACTAAGCCAGATTTTATGTAGATAAATGTCTTTGAATGAATAATAATCAATTAATTAACAATGAAAATAAAAGAATATATAAACATTTAAACAAATAAACAATTCTCACGGCTTCCAAGATTCTCGCTCGCTTGATTGTTGTCACACGCTTGTTATATAAAGCAATAATTCAAACATAATGTTACTTAATAAATGTGTAAAATAAATAGAAATTGTTTTTAGATAAAATTTATCGCCTATTAAATTTTTTTTTATATCATTAAGTGATATGAAATTTTTAAATCTTAAAAATTATTTATAATATATATGTGTAATACATATTTTAAAGATGGCCGAAATAAAAATAAAAAAATATACAAGATAACCTTTATATTTATGCATCTTCCTATATATGTATATGTATATATTTTGATAACGATGATGCAAATATATTATCTTAAATAACAAATTAAAAATATTTTTTTTACTTTTAAGCTTTATTATATATTTAGCTTGGTTTCTATGCCCGTCTGGATAAAATTTTGTAATCGAATTTCGACTCATTTTCTTGAATTTTTGCACACACATATACCATACATACGATGATAATATGTACAACAATATTTCATCTAAATCCAACAATTATTAGAGAAAAATTTAATTTAAGGATTTAAAAAATATTATGTAAAATAAAAATTTCACTGTTTACCCACATATACTTTAGGTATATAAATAAATTCCGTATAGTTTTTTTTTAATTATATAACAATGTATCTAGTTTTATAATAATCAATTAAATTGGCAAATTCTAATATATAATAATATTTGTTATTAACTCTTGGTGGGATTTAAAATTCGATTTATAATTGATTAATATATAATAAAATTTGCTATAAAGTATTTGTGGGTTTTTTAAATTAAAAAACAATTAATAAATAAAAGATAATTGAAAAAAATGTAAACAAACTTTTGACATTTTCATTTATAAATAATTACTTTAATTAAGAAAAAGTCAATTAAGATCAATTTTGATGAGGTCCAGACCTAGCCAGATCGCTTTCTCATCCTCAAAACTTGTTAATAGGTCGGGTTTCATCAAAATCGGTAGAGCCGTTTTCAAAATAGAAAAAAAAATACAAACAAATATATATAAACAATTTTTAATAAGAGTAGATAGATATCTATACTTATCCAATACAAACATTTCCTCAATCCAATGCTATTTTCCAATTCCCATCTAATCCAATGCCAAATGAAAGACTTGACACACTCAAATAAAATAAAAATCTTTTAAATTATATATAAATAAATAGGGGTCGGTAGCGCAATCGTTTAAATCACCAACTTTTCTAATCAAGAGAACATCAACCTAGACTTCATCAGTTCGATCCCAGCAAGAAGCAAAGTGAATTTATTTGAAAATAATAAATAACCGGTCCCTCGGGTCCAGAAACTGACAATCTCTGGTTCTAGAAAACCACGCGCATGCGCGGGACAAAATTTCGTAACAAGCAACCATGAATCGTGAGAGGCAAAAACAAGATTACCCCAGGTGGTAACCAATCCACCCACCCTCGAGTGGCAACCGGGCATTCAGATTCTGGGGGACCCGGACCATTACGAAGTCAAGGAAGAAACAATGGAAGAATAACTCCAAAAATCCATACATACCTGGGCACCTTTAACATCAACACACACATCCGGCCAGGAAAATTACATAGCCTGACCATGGAACGCGATAACACGTTCCGGAAAAAGATGAGGCGTGGAAGGTCCAACCAGAAAGGAACATCAAACTTTGCGTGATCCCAAGGGTCCAAACGCAACAAATAAAAATATATATATAGACGCTTTTATTTCAATAAGCACTAAAAATTATAAAATGCATTATAATTTCTTGAATATCAAAAATTCGTATATATATAATATAAGTAATTAGATATATATTAAAAAAAAAAAATGGGATATAGATAGAATGTAAACAATAATAAAAAATTTCACGGCCTATTAGATTTTGTTATATATATATAATCAACAGAAGAAAATCTTATTTATTATTACTTTTTGCTGTTTCCAATTAAAAATTATTTAAAAAAAAAGCTTATAATATAATCTATTTACTGTTTAATGGAAATAAAATTAAATATAGGGCAGGGGGCAGGTGTAATGAAAGTCACGTGGTCATGTTATTTTTTTTATTTTTACAGTAACTAGAGGTAAATTTTTGAACAAAAAACTAATACTAATATTGTTACTTGTTGATTGACCGAGACGCCCCCGCCGTACGTATAACCGCCGGCTATTTATTAGTAATTTATCTAGGACTATATATATATATAATCGATTTAATAGCTGGATGGATGAGTGTTTGTCTGCCTGTCTGTCGCGATGTCTGCTGGGTTGTTTTTCCTCCTCTAAGCCTTTCTCCTTGAAGATTGAAGATTGGCAATCTGCTAGTGGAATTGCGTCAGCAATTCAAGCAACTCACTCACTCTCCGAGAGCATTTACTACACTTCCAATGAATGATAAGCCAGCCTCCTCCTCCTTGATAATTGATAGGAACCAAAAACCAGGCAGTAAAGAACAAACAAACAACCACTTGAAAAATATCATTGAAGCTTGAAAAAAAAATGGCGTGACTTAATTAAACACAGGCCACGTGACTACCGCAAGCACATGTCTGTCTCTCTTCTCATAATATATTTATATTATATAATTTTATTTCTATTATACAACAAATTACATTAAAAATTTGTTAGTTTTTTTTTAGAAATATCTCAAAAACACTTGAATATTATGTTATGAACGCGGTACTCAAAAGTATTTTTTTTTCTTAATACTATATATATTTGTCTAGATTAATTTGTAACAACGCTTAGAGAAATTTCTCTAAAAAAATTACCCTCTTGCCTAGAATCGAACCGACGAACTCTTGAACTAAGGGCATGAGCTCTAGCCATTAGACCAATGTAACATTAATATTTATATCTTGATTTCTGTTACTAAAACTATATATTTTTGATTTAGACTTTGTGTCAAGATAATATTGTATTCATTTGAAATCGAATGAAAATGAAAAATCACCAATAGATTTTAAATTAAGAAACATTAAATATATTGATAATTGTTCCCCCCCCCCCAGTCCACTCAAAAATTAAAGAGGCGAAACTTTTAAGAGACGATGTATTTTCGGTAGTTTACGGGTATACATTTGGAGTGTGGTTTTTTAAGAGGAATAAGATCTTTTGGACCGAGACGCTGCCCGCCAGGGCACCAGCCCGGAGGGCCGAGCTTCGAGGGCGTGCCGAAGGCACGCACGAAAAGCTCGTAATAAATATAATTGTTTTTAAGGGTAATATTTTGGAGTAGCAGGCGGCATGGCCTTTGATGCTGGAACGTGCTTTTGTGACAATAGGAAGTGGGATTTTACAATTACCACTTTTTGAACCTCAATAAATTTAATATATGTTTGTCATATCTACTCTTATTAAAAGAGCAAAAATTGTTTATATATATTTTTTTATTTTGAAAACGGCTCTACCGATTTTGATGAAATTCACGAGTTTGGGGCTTTTTGGGTTGACAATTCGATCTGTCACAGTCTCAACTTCGGCTAAGTTGTTTGGCGTGTAGAGGTGAGGGGTTCGGGGTGAGAGGAAGTGCGAGGTTTCAGGGAGGGGGGTGTTTTTAAATTAAAAATAATATTAATATATAGCTTTTAACTGAAGCAAAAAGTTATCGAGCATCCAGGTACATTTGGGATGTCGGATGGCTTTTAACACCATATTTCAATAGTAAATTCATTGATTGGGGGTTCTTCTAAATTTCGACTTTGCGTGGGAATATTCCAGGAGAATAATTTCTAGAAAATAGGCAGGTTTCAATATTTTGAACGCCCTGCTGATTAAGGATTCAACCAATAAGAAGTTTTTGGGATAGTCTGGCAATTTCCAATATACAAGCAAGCAGGTTTTAAGAGTTTAGGAGAATGATTTGAGAACCAACAGATACAAATTTTAAGCTCTCTAGCAATCAGCGAAGAGAAATGTATGTTTTTAAGTCAGTAATAAAAAAAACAATATTAATTAAATATTCTCTTATTTAAACAAAACATCTCCTCCTTTAATTAGGATCAAATCTAACAGGTCAGATCGCAGGACACGTTACTAGACCATTTTCTCCGAGCTATTATAACTTTTCGAGATACAAAATCTACAAATCGTCAACCTTTCTCTGGTCAAGAAAGAAGTCATAACAATTATATAAACATCAAAATAAAAAGTTAATATCACTTAAAAAAAAGGAGAAAATTGTAATATGGAATAGTATTTATGTAAAAACAATTTATGGTATATTTTACACATATATAACTAACATTATGTTTGAATTATTGCATTATAAAAGCGAATCTTGGAAGCCGTGAAAATTAATTCTTTTAATACTTATATATTCTTTTCTTTTCATTGTTAATATATTTATATATAATTCTTAGCTTTCAAAAGAACCTCATAGTAGTATATTTGATGCCACCAGGAAAATGAATAAATCAATCTAATTAGAAACCCACACAACACTTAATTTGAGATATAGGTATGATAGAAAAATATATTTAGTATCTTTTTTTTTTTTAATTATTACTTACGAAAATTTATATAAATACAATCCTAAATGTGTTCAATTCAGTTTTCTTCTTCAACTAAAAATAAATATAATTGAGAAAGATTAGTGAAAAAGCCATTGGTAGTACTAGTAGTAGTAGTAAACAAACTAGTGATCAAAAGCACGGCCTAATGGATGATGCTACACGAGTCAATAAATAAATAATAAATTAAAACTAATGAATTAAAAAAAACCTAGCACTTTTAAAAAGATAAAGAACTAAAATAAAATAAATTATAATAAATAAATAAAAATTGAGAATGGTTAGAGAAAGCGCGATTAGTAAACAAACTAATGTTTGAAAGCACACGGCTTCGTGGATTCTACTACGAGTCAAGAAGTAATTAAAAATATATAATAAAACTTTTAAATGTTCATAAAAATAGTTCTCTCTTATGTATTATTATATAACCCTAAATGTGTCCAATCAGTTTTCTAACGGAGAGCTAAATTAAAAATAAATAAATTTGAGAAAAGCATTATTAGTAAACAAACGAAAGCACAGCCTAATGGAAACTACGAGTCAAAAAAATAATTAAAATTATAATGAATTAAAAACCTACTATAAATTTTAAAGTTCATAAAAATAGCTCTCAATCAGGTCTATTCTCTAAGCAAAAACGTTAACTTTTAACATCCGACTTCAGCGTTAATTCATTTTAACACCTCACCTTGACTAAAATTGCTATTTTGTCAGCAAAAACGTTAACTCCAAAGGGTTAATATTTAGCCATAAGTGTTTAATTTAATCCATGTCAGAGGGTGCAGTTAAAATTTTAACTCCATATTTAAAAAAAACAAAAAAAAAACATGGCGTCTTTAACCTAAAAACCAAAAAGTAAGGTTATGATTTTGACAGCTTTGAGTTAAAAGCGATCTAAATGATCTGTGACAGAAACATTAATACCATGTCACTTTTCTAACCTAAACGAGACCTAAATTATAGTAAAAATAAATAAATTTGAGAAAGATTAGTGAAAACCATTATTAGTAAACAAACGAAAGCACAGCCTAATGGAAACTACGAGTCAAGAAAATAATTAAAATTATAATGAATTAAAAACCTACTATAAATTATCTATATTGTATATATTAAGATAATTAAGATGTGGGAGGTAAAATAATTTTGGGACAGAATCCAAATGGGGGGGGGTCGAGTTGTAGTTGATTTTAAGAAAGGTGCCATAACTTCCTCGAATAAAATTATTATGAATATAAAAATAAAATTAGAAAATGTCTGTCCGACGAATTCAGCCTTGGAGATGGTAATAAACATTTTGAACGATTCTGAACAAAGTAACCTTTTTCTTATTTTATTCTCTGCGCATAAGTGTGTGTGTGTGTGTGTGTTTGTAAAAACGTAAACAAAGCTATTCATTATTTGCCCCACTCTTTTTCTGATCCCCCCCCCTCTCTAGCCCCTTTCCTAGTCAGCCGATCCGAATACAAATCCTTAAAAAAAACGAGTCAAACTTGTTTTTTGTATTTATTATCCCCTCCGCCTCCTCTTCCAACAGTTCTCTCCTTCCTCTTTTTAAATTAACCTACACAAAAAAGTTTTGTTGTTTGTTTATTTCCTGTTTACCTTCCCCTCTTTTTTTATTATTATTTTATTTATATAATCTTAATTGTTATTAATATAAATCCCCTCCCCCTTCCCTTAATGCAAACTTTTTTATTCTTTGTTATTCTTGAACATCTGAAAATTTATATATATAAATCATGGTCGCCAACACCAATTTTTTTCCACCTAAGAGTGTGATGCCAAAAATCCCTAAAAAAAGGACAAAATTTAGGAAAAAAAAAACCCTAAACTGATATTTTTAATATGTAGGGGATTTCCAGTGTTAACACTTTAATTTTCTTGTCCTAAGAGTGATGTCAAATGTCAAAACACCCTAAAAAGGCCGAAATTACACACAAAAAAAAAACCCTAAACTGACATTTCGTAAAATGTAGTGTATTTCGAAAATGTAGTTTTTTTTTGTTTAAAATATAGATAAATAAATTAATATAATTCGAATAAAAATAATATAAAAAGTAGTAGAAAACCGAAAAACTTATTTATGGTAAGTAAATAAAAAAAAAATATATTTATTTATAGAGTAAATATTTGAAAATATGCATTTTTACCCCTAAACATCCCCCCCCCCCTTAAAAAACTTTCATGCAACTTTTTTCCCTCCGAATTTGGGGGAAACCCCCCAAGTTGGCGACTATGATATTTATAATTTGAATTTTCAATATTATTCTATTCAATTAAAATTCTTTTATAAAACAATCGATAATAACATTTATTTAGATATGAAATCTTTCGAGAGACACTTTAAATAATCCAAAAAATAAATAATTTTTATCAAAAAGCTTATAAATTTAGAAACTACTTGGCATAAGAGAGCTTTTTAATTAAAAAAAAAATTAATTTAAAAAAATGTAAGAATGACGTAATCTAGATTTCTAGGTAACTAATTTATACGAGCTTTTCGTCCCGCGAAGCTCGGCCCTCCGGGCTGGTGCCCTGGCGGGCAGCGTCTCGGTCCAAAAATTTTATTCCTCTTAAAAGACCACACTCCAAATGTATACCCGTAAACTACCGAAAATACATCGTCTCTTAAAAGTTTCGCCTCTTTAATTTTTGAGTGGCGGGGGGGGGGGGAGGGAATAATTATGGATATATTTAAATTTCATTTTTCCTTTTCAAAACAAAAATAATGAAATGATTTATGAACTGTAAAAAATTCGCAGGCTGAATCATGGAAATTATTCAAATTTACGCGGTTCAATTAATTTAATTAATTACAAAAAATATATTTAATGTTTCTTAATTTAAAATGAATTGGAGTCTTTCATTTCAAAATTACAATTATATTTCAAATTTGCCTGGTTAATGAAAATCGATTGGAGCCATCAGTTTAAAATCCGAGCTGACAATTATATTTCAAATTTGCCTCGTTAATTAATATATATTTAATGTTTCTCAATTTAAAATCTATTGGTGTTTTTTCATTTTCATTCGAGTTCAAATGAATACAATATTATCTCGACACAAAGTCTAAATCAAAAATATATAGTTTTAGTAACAGAAATCAATATATAATTATTAATGTTTCAATGGTGTAATGGTTAGAGCTAATGCTCTTAGTTCAAGAGTTCGTCGGTTCGATTCTAGTCAAGACGGTAATTTTTTTAGAGAAATTTCTCTAAGCGTTGTTACAAATTAATCTAGACAAATATATATAGTATTATAATAATACCTATTGTTTATATTTGTTTTTGTTTATTTACATTATCTAGTAAGCGGTGATCTACATATATTATTGGATAAAAATATTTACATATCTATATTTTTTATTAATATAAATTTATTTTAGTATAAAATTGGGTGTCAAATTGAAATCTATCAAGTTCAGTACGCTTTCCATAAATTTTGGCAATTTTTTTTTTGTCAGTCAACAGCTTGATCAACTTGCAAAAGAGGTGTAGTTTATTAAGGAGGTCCTTTCGCTCCAGTTGAGTCAAAAGAAGTGTAGTATCTAATATTTAATAAAATAAGTTAAAATACTAATGAAAAATAATAGAATTATCGTAAAAAATAAATAGTATGAAAGCCGAAAATGTTTGAAATGAAAACAATTATAAAAAAAAAAAAGTTAGTTTGATTTATTCAAATCAGCTGATAATAAGTCTTGTATGATTTGTCAATGCGTTGTATTAATACTGTTTATGTTTACATCCAAACATAGCATTTATGTGATTTTTTAAAGTAAATTTCTCAGTAAATTCGACGGCCAATGATATATTTTATTGCAAAAAAAGAAACTGGCATGTTTCAAAAAGCTAATTTTTAGTTTTTTTCAACTTTAAATAATCAACTAATAGTAGTATAATTCAAGAGAAAGTATCAAGATCTTAATTTTCCATAAGACTCTAAGCAAATGTTTACATTTTCAAAAATTTGCTCGCTAATGTGTGATTGAAACTTCACCAAAGCATAGATAGAGACTTAAACTATTATAAAAAATTAAGTTATAGTTATAATCTAATATTTTTTATTTATGTTAACATTGGCGGCGAAAGACCCTCCTTAATACAAAAATTCATCTACATTCAGGTACAACAGTTAGTTCTGAACTTATATTCACAACTGATAAAAATTTTAGCACTAGAAATGAACTTTTTTCATAAGTTTTCGTAGTTATCACAGACATATAATCAGAAACTGTATTTATCCCCCCCCCCACACTTTTCCCCCGGGTAGATTATTCCCTGATCGCTTTCAAACACAAATTTTAATTTTTTTAAACTTTAAATATTCAACATACCCCCCCTCCATGAAAAAAATCGAAATTATCTAAAAAATACTCTGATTAATAACAATTTCACCCCCTCCCGGCCCCCTCCATTTCCCCCTCCCTACTTGCACTTAAAATATGAGAGTACTAATAATAATAATAATAAAAGGGAAAATTAAATTTTCGTTGATGGAGTAGAAATGATAGTTCTAGAGCAGCAGCAGCTAAGCTAAGCTAAACTCCTTCGGAAACGGAGCCAATGACCTCACTCAGCCCAGCATATGACCTACTCTCTCTCTCTCTCTCCTTTTATTTCTTTAAATAATTTTTTATTTATTTCTTTTAACAAATAAATAAATTCAAAAAGTCTTAAATTTTGTAAACCAAGTAAATACTGGGTGAGTTTTTTTATCTTGAGACAGTCTTAGAACTCAAAAACAGTGCATTATTATATGAAAAAAAAAGTTTATTTATATCAAGGGGGAAACTAAATTACGCTTATTGTTTGTCGATCTAGAACAAGCTTTCAAGTGTATTTTAAGCTCAAGTTCTGTTTTTTTTTAAATGGAAACCTATTTATTCATAATCTACAAGAAAAACTGAACAACTTTCATAAGAACTGTTTTTTTATCCGACATCAAATAAACAAAATATTAAATCATTTATTAGATCTCAAAAAATCCTAATAATTATTTTTAACAATTATTCAACTTAATTATCAAATAATAATGATCAAATAATTAATTATTAAATAGAAAATTCACAACAATGAAAATAAGTGATTATATTGATCTTAAAACTTCATTATACACAGATTTAAGAGATTATTTTCTACTTTATAGAACTACTTAACATTTTTGATTATCCCTAATTTTTGAAACCTTGTTTTTGTTTTTTTCTCGAAAATGGTTAATAAAGTTGGTTTCATTAATATCAATAGAGCCGTTTTCGAGATAGACCGAACATACATATATATGTATATACATATTTTAAAGTTTTATTAATAAAATTATATAGATAAATAACTATTTTTTTTTTTAATTAGATATTAAGAAAAGTTATCATTCGGTAAAACATGGTACAACTAACATACAACAAATAGGTGAATCAGGGACGTTCTTGATGCTGGGTTGGTTAAAATTCTCTAAAGAATACAAACAATATCAAAAATATAATTAACAATTGGAGTATATTAAAAAAAAGTCTTTTTTGGGGGTCCACCCTTTTTTTAGAAATCAAAATTACAGTGGTAAATAATTGTAAAAAAAGAGAAATATTACATTTTCATCCATTGTTTTGAAATATTCATATTAAAATCACAAACAATATACAATATCCACAATATAAATAAATAAAAATAATATCAACAATATAAATAAATATAAATAATATCAACAATATAAATAAATATAAATAACGCTTTATTTAATTGCACATGGGCAAAAGAATACCACATCTTGTAAAAATGTACTTTTTTCTCAGATATCTATTAGTATGATAGGCTTGGGCTTATTAAACGTAGTTATTTTAGTAAATTTTCTTGGCAGGAGGCAGCAGTAAAATTATTTAATAAAGAGACTAACAACTATCTTCTATTTTAATTTAATATGTGAATAATAATTTCGCTATTAGATATTGAGCTATAGCCAGACTTATGGACGCTTGTCTAAAAAAAAAGAGGATTTGTTGACTTGTCTCCGGCGTTTATCTCATGTTCATATTTGTTTAAGTACAAATGGAACACGTGAGAGGCATCTGGGTGGGGGGACGGGGGACCAAGGTAATGGGGGACGCGTTGAGGGGGGGGGGGTCACGTAGGCGGCGGCAAGAGACGCACCTAACAAACAAACAATATGAGAAAACTTTCAAATAGGCGCTATTGTATTGTATGTATCCTATAATAATTGTAAAATTTACATACAATTTGATGTTTAGAATGGGTCTTCTTAATATAAATATTTTAATTTATTTGTGAGAGTGTGTTGTCATAATAATTTAGGGTTTGTAATCAGGGATCTGTATATATCTAATACCATATATCAAATAAAATAAAAAAAGTATGTTTTTAAAAAATATACTTTTTCTTTAATATAAATATTTTTCAAAATCAAATTACAAGATAAAAATGTTGTTTTTTTAAATTTTTGAAAAACAATAATATATAAAAATCAAAGCCTACTAGATAATATAAATAAACAAAATCAAATAATAAACAATAGGTATTGTTATAAATTAGTTATCTAGATAATGTTTTATATATATATATATATATGTATTTTAATTTAAAAAGCTTTGCCAAAAGTTCCTTTTTAAGGAGGTTCGAAACTGCTTATCTATCTGGTTGATCTTCGAAAAAATCTTTTGTATTTCTGCAGAGTGACAACTTCTGCCTACTAAATTTTTTTAATAAGAAAAAATGTTAATAATGAGATTAATTTCGTAAAAAAATCTTTGTATTGATAATATTAATCAAAAGAATATTGAGATAAATTTTTTCTCATTATAAAAACATTTATTTAAAACAAAAAACGATTTCAACAAATTGGAATTCTACACTAGTGCTTTTGTCATATTATGTTGGCTGCAAATAACTTTTTATTTTTTACATTTATGAATAATTAATTAACTAGACTGTCAAATCTATTGAAAAATGTATCATTCGATCCGCATAAAAGTTGAATTATTGATCTGTATGAAATTTGATGAAAAAATGGTACAATTTTATAGAAGTTAGAGCCTTTTGCAAAGCTCGTGGTGTTACGGGCTGAGATGCAAATTTGGATAGTTTATAAACTAACCAAACCATTGGTTATTTTGATAGAAAACGCAATTGCCACTAAAATAGCAGCTACCCTTGTGGGAAATTTTGGAACAGGTCGGAGATCATTCCGGCCATCATCCAGCTACCGTCTCTGAGCGTCAAAATCGATCAGTTCAGCGCCGACATCAGATTCTATGATCGCCTGGAGACAATGTATCAAACTTTGCAGAGTCGCGCCTGGGCCAATTTGGAAACTCGGCCAAGTCTCCGCTACGAGGGGCGTCAGTCGAAATTTCGAGAGTGGGAGAGGAGACCAATCTCGAGGCACAGATGTCATTTTGATAAATAGCCAGCAAGAGTGTGTTTTATCCTCACTAGAAGGCATCTGCGTATAAAGCAGAATTTCGGCCTCGAGCAGTCATTCTCGTAAGCGATGTAGTAAATTTCGTATATAGTGGGAAAATTAACCGATTATTGTTCCCCGACGATCAGTAGAATCTCGTGATGTCGGCATGATCTGATCATTTTGACGCAGACGGAGCTATTGGACGATGGCCGGGATGCGATATCCGATCCGTTCCAAAAGCCTCCATGGCGGCGGATTTGCAAAACCAACCAAGAGCCTTGAAGCCAATTTACTTGAGCCTTCTAGTAACACAAAACAGCTAGTTAAATTTTTCTCTTGTGATTATTAGCAAAAAGCCGTTGCCATCCGTGTGAAATATAAAAACAAACCCGGCCATGGACGTAACAAACAGAAAAACACATAACATTTTAATTCACAATCAATCCTGATTGGCAACTTAACCAGAAAAGTGGATGGTTAGTTTACATATAAAACCAGAACCAAAGGTTTGGCCGATTTCACAGCACGAGAAATTATGGTTTTCATATTTTATCCAGTTATATTGGTTAGTTTATAAACTAACCCGCTATTTTGGTTTTCTCAATAATTTCAAGTCAATTAGCCAAGACTCTTGGTTAGTTTGCTATTTTAGTGGAAATTGCGTTTTCTATCAAAATAGCCAATGGTTTGGTTAGTTTATAAACTATCCAAATTTGCAGATATTGCAACGCTACTAGAGCGGTTGCTGGCTGCAAGATGTAAGCTTGAATAGGACTATTATGAGTGGAACAGACAGACACACTTGACGCTCCCCTCTGGCCTTCTGGATGTTTACAGCTTATGTGTGTGTGTTTTTTTTTATGTTATTTTAAACAAACTTGAATTTATTGACATAGATAGGTGTAGATTTCGAAACAAAAAAATAAACCAATTTGATAAATAAATGAATAACATTAAATCAAGATTTCTAGATAACTATAATTTATAACAATACCTATTGTTTATTTTTATTATCTAGTAGGCAGTGATCTACATATTTATTAATTATATTATATACGAGCAGTACCTGGCGGGCAGCGTCTCGAGATATCGTTAGCTGTCCGTAATTATATGTTTTGAAAAAAATATTTTTTTGAATAATGAATATTGATCAAAGAAAGATGAAAAAATATCATTAAATGCTTTATAAATACTTTATTAGAGCATGCAACCATTTCTCTCGAAATTCCCGATCGGTTGGAAACCTATTTCTTTTTAATAATACATTTCAATATTTAAATTTATCTAAAAAGTGTCTCTAAATTAATTATATATAATAATTTTAAAATTAATTTATCTACTAAAATTTCAAATGACCCGCGCAGTAATAAATTAAGAATTAATCTCATTATCCCATTAAATCATATCTCATTAAAACTTATATTATAAATTAAATATATATAATATATATATATATTTTAAAATTAATTTGTCTACTAAAATTTTAAGAATTTATATTTTTCTTAAATTCAAAAAAAAAATAATAATTTTCGCGGTATGAATTATTTCCAAAAATTAAATATATATTAATATATAATATATTTAAAATTAATAAATTTGTCTACTAAAATTTCAAATGAGACACGCCGTAAATCTAATATTCTAAGCTATATAGAGGAATATATTAATATATAGAGATATTATAGATATATAATATAGAGAATAGATTTGACAATATAACAATTGTCATTGAATATTAGTTGCTTTTTCTCCCACATGTTCCTTGCTGCGCCACGGGTACTGTCTGACAATGGATTTTATATATATAGATTTTAAATCTGAAAATTTTATTTTTATATAAATTTGTAATAAAAATAAATAAAATCAATTCAAAGAACCTGTAGGCTTTCTCGTTCAACTAAAGCAGTGTTTCTTCAACTTTTTCGAATCTGGAACCCTTTTCCGTTTGGAGGGTAAACATGGAACCCAAAAATCTCAAGATTCCAATTAAAGCGTTGGTATGCGAACGATTTTTTTTTTACTTTGAATTATAATTAGTATATGAAGTGAATTAATGAAAACCTACTTTTTAATGCCTTATATTTTTTTATTTATTATAAATAGTCACACACTATATATATATTAAACAGTAATTAAATCAAAACTTCCGTAAGCAAAAGAAAAAGGCTGAGCCTTTATAAAAAAAAACGCCATCGCGGAACCCTTGGCAAGTTTCCATGGAACCGTAGGGTTCCGCGGAACACACTTTGAGAAACACTGAACTAAAGAGTAGATCTAGTCATATAAGCAATGCTCGGTAACTTTTTGCTTCAGTTAAAAGCTATATATTAATATTATTTTTAATTTAAAATTCTGATAAAAATATATATAGTACACACCCCTGGAACCCCCTGTCCCCCCACCCCAACCCCGGACCCAGTTTTTGCATTTCTAGCCTTCTAGTGGCCCACAGATTATGTATAAAACCCCCATATGTTTTTTAATTAAATATCAATTTATCGAGTTTTATAATTAAATTGGCAAATTCTAATATATAAAAATATTTCTTATGAACTGTTTGTGGGATTTTAAACTCGCTTTATAATCACTTATATATCACTTACTATATAACTTTATTTGGTATACAATCTTTGTGGGATTTAAAATTGAAAAAAAAAAAACAATTATTTATTAAAAGGAAATCAAGACACCCACATGTGAATAATTATTTCAATTAACAGAAAAAACCCATCAAAAAATAATTCAGCCGGAGATGAGACCGTAACAGATCGAATTGTCAACCCGAAAACCTCCTAATCCGTGAATTTCGTCCAAATCGTTAGAGCCGTTTTCGAGAACCCCATTCTATATAATATACAATTTTTGCTCGTTTTATAAGAGAGAATAGATAGATATAACAATACCTATTGTTTATATTTATTTTTGTTTATTTTTATTATCTAGTAGGCAGTGATCTACATATTTATTAATTTTATATATATTTTAAATGTGAAAAATTTATTTTTATATGAATTTGTAATAAAAATAAATCAAATCAAAGAACCTGTTAGGCTTTCTCATTCAACTAAAGAGTCGAGCTACCCTTGAAAGAAATTATATAATTAATTCTCTGAGAATTAGTCATATAATATACATCATTAATCAATTCAAACATAAAAATATACAATAAAACATATATGTTAATACCTGTGAATATTAAATTACACGTAGTTTTCGAAGATTCAAATATATGTCACATAATATGGTACAATAAATATATACAAAATGATTATGATATTTATCTAACAATAAAATAATGATAATTATAATCCAAAACAGTCGTCTATCCACCTCTAGAGAGCGCTGGTGTCGTTGGTACGAGATTTGAATTTACATATATACAGGGTGCATAGGAAAGTCCCTTTAACCTGAAAATACTTGCGAACGGAGAGTGCTACAGCCATGCAAGTGAGGTAACGGTATAGTAAAGCGACTATGCCCGACCTAATGCAAACGACACCAGCGCCCCTAGTGGCGAAATGTGGAAGTTAACCATTGCAAATCGAAAACGAAAAGAGATAGAGCAAAATTTCCAATTAGAAAGTTTTAGAGCATCAATTAATTAGTACGAAACGATATTTGGTTTACACGGAAAGGATAAATTACTGCCTGTATCCAAAAATGTCCGTAATCTATGCGCGACTGTTCTACTCTACATATTTACATTTCGGAAATGTAGCAGTGTGCAAATGCAGCTTGTGACTTTGTACTGTACTGTAATGTCTGAAAACTTTAATTTCCAATGCATTTAAAATTTTAGTTCATTTTAGTTCATTTATTCCTTTCAAATATTTACACAAAATGGAGTGCATCGATTTTGGATATTTTTGGGGTATACAGGCTCCAATTTATCTTATCCGTGTAAACCAAATATCGTTTCGTACTAATTAATTGATGCTCTAAAACTTTCTAATTGGAAATTTTGCTCTATCTCTTTTCGTTTTCGATTTGCAATGGTTAACTTCCACATTTCGCCACTAGGGGCGCTGGTGTCGTTTGCATTAGGTCGGGCATAGTCGCTTTACTATACCGTTACCTGACTTGTAGCGCTCTCCGTTCGCAAGTATTTTCAGGTTAAAGGACTTTCCTATGCACCCTGTATAAACTATTCATTTATTTATTTTTGAAAATCGTTTTGTTTATGTTTATATAATTTTTCCATGGCAACGCCTGATGACAATATGAAAACAATCTCAATATAAATATCGTCGGCTTAAGAGTGTAAAGCTACTAACTCCATTTTTTATCAAATATGACATATTAATACTGTTAGAAAGAAAAAGAAATGCAGCATCGTCTAAGTAAAATTGCTACTTAAAATTAAGTTGTAGGAAAAAAAATAGTTTTTTCCATAACAACAATATTATATTTTGTTTGTTTTTTTCTCTCTCCTGTAAAATATCCTTGTTGGGAGTTAGCAGGTTTACACTCTAAGGGCCGGTTGAATGTCGCATAGTAAATGCTTTTTACCACTAACACAGGGTAGATGGTAAATTGAGGGACTGGGATGGCCAATCAGATGACAGGTACTACCCTGTGTTAGTGGTAAAAAGCATTTACTTTGCGACATACAACCGGCCCTATGGCGACGATATATACTTTATTTTCCAAAATAAATTCTAGACTATAGAAATTTTAAAAATCTAACAGTTTTGTAGCCTTTTTTTTATAAATTCAAATATTTCATGACCAGAAATAACAACTTTCTACAACTTTTTTTTTTTTTACTTTATCTCTTATCGGCTTTACTATAATACAAACATACAATACTTATTATTTAAAATTGCAACGTCGAATTGATAATAATATGTGCATATTCTACTAATCAATTCTAGATATTGTTTCCTCTTGATACCATTTATATATATTTTAAACAGTCCGGAAATTAAAAGGTCATTTCGGACTTGAGCTTGAAAGCAATATGGAAAATGTTATTACATCCTTCAATTAATAATTAAACAAATATTAATAAAGGAATTTATGAAAGATGAATTTTATTTATTTATTTATTTGGTGATTAGTAATAATATATACCACCTCGAAAATGACGCATATGTATTAATAACAAAAGAAATGACTCATATTTATATATAGGTTAATAGATAAGTATTGTTGTATATATTATAATTATTTCTCTTTTTTTAACAATGGGGTTAACAATAAGGTAGGCTTCTGGGTGATTTAGCCCCAAGCCCCTTGTCATTTGCTTGATCTAAGATATAATTAGATAAATTTATTTATATAACAGAAGGTCTGAAGCTTTCTATCTGGAATTGAACCCAAGTACCAAAATTGCTATCTCGGAATTTGCCCTGCTTCTCATTGGAATCAGTACATCAAAAGTTTTTTTTTTTTTTTTTTTACAAATTAATAATATTTCCATTACTATGGATTACTATATATATACCTAAATAGAAATCTCCGTTTTTCTATTTTATAATTAATTGTTTTGGAATAGAATAAAAAATAAATAAATAAAGAATAATAATTAAGTAAAGAATATAAATCATGGTATATATTAATAAATAAATAGTTTTTTTTTATATATATTTAAATTTATTTTCAAGGTAATCCACTTAAATGTATTTAGGTGTTGTGGGTATTATTAATATTATTAATAAAAAATACATAAGGCGAGACGAGCGTGCAGACAGACAGACATACATAACTAACGAGATACTGGCTTATCTTAGTATTCTGTCCACTTACTTGCATCATCCTTTAAAATGAACACGGCCGCCTACTTGTTAATAAACCGCTGGTGTTTTTGACTCATCCGTGAGATTAGATCGTCCGGAAAATAGGGAAATATATATCTTATCTAATTACTTTAGTGTAAAAGTGCAAAAGAATTAAAAATTACAAAAGTTAAGTGGATCAGATTTTGTCCAACATTTATTTAAATGTCTAAAAAATGCATTGAAATTTAAAAATTGGATTGTTGTCGATTGTTTGTTTATTTATTTACATTTAACAATTAATGAAAACAATAAATGTTTAATGTTGATTTAATTAGGAAAAACAATTCCTTGTTTAAGTTTAATTATTTATTTGTGGCAGTTGCAAATAAAATATCGATTGATTAAAATTGTTGTTAAACATTGTTTTTCCTAATTATATTAACTTTAAACATTGATTCATTGTTAAATGTAAATAAATAAACAATCAACAACAATTAAATTTTAAATTTGTACATTTTAAAATGCATTTTTTTACGTTTAAATATATATTCGACTTAATCTTATATACCTACATATCATGTATAATTTTTTTTTGTAAACTACAAAATACCCCTTCCTCCGTGGCCCTCTTTTTCAATCGATGATATTTACACATATTTATGAATCAAGTTCGCCCAATAACAAGTCGAATTCTTGATCAGGAATTGTTTATGGTTAGTTGGCATAAACACACACGTGGTTTCACAAATCTTGAACAAAAAAAAACAAAATATTGTTAAATCGCACAATATATTGCGTTAAGAGATGACATTGGGTGCATTTGTCACCCGAAAATTTCATAAACACGCAATTTAAATGTGAGGGGGGGGCGCTTATACTTAATTTATACTACCACAGGTAATTTATAGTTGTATAAAAATAAATAAATCAAATAAAAATATTAAACAAAACATTCGACAACAATTGACTTTAAATATAAATTTTTTTCCTACTTATTTTGTAAAAATGTACTTTTTTCCTTCAATTTCTATCTTATATAGGTAATAACTATATAAGCTTGAGTTTATTTCAGTAAATTTGATGTCCGTAATTTGGTAGATGCACGATGGCCTATGAAATCAAAATCAAAATAAATAATTTTTTTTTTTAATTGAATGTTGACATTGTCAAGTTTAATTATTAAATGTCAATAATAAACAAAATGGAAATAAATAAATTTCTATGGATATATAAACATGCAAAGGAACATTATTACAATATTTACTTAATTTTTTCTCCTAATTGGCTAATAATGTAATCTTTTTTTTATATAAACCATAAAACAATACAATTTTAAATTTTTTTGAAACAATATTCAAATTAAAACCAATTTTTTTATTATATAAATATTGATCTATTTAGTATTATATCTTCACTTGAATTACTAATTAATTAATAATTTATTTTACTAGAAAGATAGGCACGATAAACAATGAAATCAAAAAATAAATTTTGATCATTGTTAATTTTCATTGCTTTAATCACAATCACAAAAAATATGAAATATATCAAGAAATCGATTTCAGGGGACATCCATACAATTCAACTCAACTTCAACCATATATTGTTTTCATTAATTGTTAAAGTTACATAAACAATAAAACTTTAACATCAATACAATTTTTTAATTTAAATTATTACATTATTAAAACAATAATATTAGCTCTTTTTGAATGAAAAATGGTACATTTTATAACGAAAATTAAATCGGGTGATACTATCTACTATTAGGACATTGTTTAATATGTATATTATTATTGGGTGTGCAAGTTGCCCTCGCACTTGGCAAAAAAGCAAGGTGTGACCAAAGAGCTGACAAAACAAACACACAAACAGACTGAACAAACGAGAGAAGAATGCTTATCCTAGTGTTCCCTAAAATTGCATCATCCTCTAAAGATGAACGCCTACTTTTTCATATATATTTTTCATCTTCCCCTTTACCCCACCCGCTATTTATCATTTATATATTTAGGGACAGCGGGGGACGGCGGAGGGGGGGCCCCCGGAAGGGGCCAGAGGGGGGAAGCAGCAGAAAAGACCTTGAGTTTTGTTTTTGTTTTGTTTGTTTTTTTCGCCTAAATAATCTTTCAGCAACAAGACAAAATAAAACTTGATGTTTATACCATACGATTTAAACTTATCGCGCTTTTTTTTTTTAATTATTACATAAGAATATTTTAATTGAACAGTTTAATTAAATACAAGTTTGTCGAGTTTGTCATTGAATTAGCATTTCTGATAAAAATCTACACGTTTTTTTCCTAAAGTATTTATTTATTTTTTCTCTGTTCAAAATCAAGATTTTTTTTTATTAAAATTTTGTGCTTTCTAGTTTCAAAACTTGTGAATATATCGTGTTTTTTTTTTTTGGAATGATTTTATTGAAATTTTAAGACGTTGTTATGATAAACCCATAAACAAATAAGCATGTTTCTTTTTAATTTCACTCTATTAAATTTATGAATTTATTTATTTTAAAACCAATAAAAGTTTATATTTCTTATTAACTTATTATCAAAATCTAGTTTTAGTTTGTTTTTTTTTATTATTATTATTATTTATATTTTACATCTAAAATGTATTATTTTCAAAAAATTTTGGGATTTCTAAATACCAATTTTGAGAAAATATCTTTTTTTTTGAATGATTTTATTGAACTTTTAAGACGTTGTTAAAATGAAATCATAAACAAAAAATAAATATTTTGTTTTTTCATTTCAATCCATTAAATTTATTTTAAAAACCCAGCAATAGTTAAATGAAACCACATTTTACATACACTGTTATTACACATATCGTATATTAAACAGTGCATAATGTATTTTTTTAACTATCTTTTAATCATTAAAAAACCACTATTAGTTAATTGCAAATCATTTATTATATATTAAAATTAATTAATTGAAATAATGGTATTTTAATTAAATATAAAAATAAATACTTAACTACAATGCTACCTCTCCTCCAAACCTTTACAAAATTTCCGGGAAGCGTGCACCAAGATTTAAAATTCAATTTTTCATTTTTCCCTTCGAATTTTATCATCATATTGTTGATTCTACAAAGAGTATAATTAATTACTTGTTTATTTATTTTATAAACCATCTGTTAAAAATAAACAAACAAAAATGTATTATTGAATGATTAAACAAAACAGATGGTATTATATAAATTAAAAATACGTGTTAATATTGATATTTCTGGCGGATTTACTAGAAAAGGGGATTCATTAAGGATTAAGTATGTTTAATTATTTGATTAATTTTTTGATCAAATAACGTATTTGTGTGTCTAAGGTCGGGTAATAGATAATATCGAAGTCATCAAGTTTTTTTTTTAATTCTTAATCTTTTTTCTCTTTTGTTTCAGACTCAATTATTGTTCGTAGACAGCTTTATACAAAATTACCGTCTCGATGGCGTCACAGAACTTCTCGGTTATCACAAAGACTATTTAGACGTCTATTGTCGAACGCACAATTTTATTTTAAAAGGCGATGGGCCTCTGCCATATCATTACAGACATTATATCGCCATTATGGTAAGAAACTTCTTCTCTATAATAATATTTATATATTTACTACCTACCCGCTAAACCGATTTTTGCTAGGTAATTATCATTTCTTTTAATTCTTGTTTATTCACCACTTGTTTTATTTTAATTCATCTAGAACTCCGTTAGTGGATTTTAAAACAATAATTTTAATAAATTTTATTTGTCACGAACTATTAGTGAGTTTTAAAATTTAAAAAAAAATCACATCTGCTAGCTGATTATAATAAGTATAGATGGTTTAAAAAATGAATCAGGTGTGCGAATCAAAACAAAGCAGGTAGTATGAATAAAAACAAAACAAGTGATTAAAAGGATTTAAATAAAAATGTAACTTTAATGAAGGTGCTATTATTAAATATTTTGGTTAAATTAATTAATTTATTGATATGCATTATTACTTTACCATACAGGGGTATGGTCAAATATATATTGTAATTGTGCATGAAAAGTGTTTTTTTTTGCTAGGTTTTTTCAAAAAATTGGTCTACAAAAAGCCCTAATAAATGAAAATATATTAATTATTTTGTCAAAATGTATGTGGGTTACCAAATTTTTGTGGACGCACTAGCTCAAGTGGGAATATTAAAACGAAATTTCATTTGTAGTTTTGACTGATGGGGCCAAAATGAGGGGGGGGGGGGGGGCAATAAATAAAAATCTAGGCCCTTGTACCAAACTCAACCAAATTTTATATACATAATCAGAATGCACACAGAAGACTAAAAATGCAAAAACTTACCGATCAAAATGGGGGCGGGGGTCAAAAATTAAATTGACCCCCTAAATGATTATATTAAATACAAGAGCGGGGCCAGGCGTATGGTAAAGTCATGTGAATGGCCATATCAGTTTAATTTCTTTATATTAATAATATTAATTATTATTAAACAAATAATATTAATTATTAATAAATAAATAATATATATATTTATTTTTTTAATTTCAGGCAGCGGGACGTCATCAGTGTAGTTTTTTAATAAATCATCAGAAACAAGAGTTCCTTATGCAATGCGGGGATCCTACTTGGCTCCAAGGATTGCAATATATCCCTAAAAAACTCAGAGATTTATATGAAATAAATAAAATACTGGCACATCGACCGTGGCTATTAAATGTTTCACATATTGAGGTAAATATATAAAATATTAACTAAAAATAAACAAAATGAATATCTATCCATCTATTTACTCTTATTAAACGAGCAAAAATTGTATATATATTTATATATTTGAATGTTTTTTTCTATTTTGAAAACGGTTCTAATGATTTTGATGAAACCAACTCTATTAACAAGTTTTGAGGATGAGAAAGGGATCTGGCTAGGTCTGGACCTCATCAAAATTCATCTTAATTGACTGTTTCATAATTAAAGTAATTATTGATAGATGAAAATGAAAATAAAAAAGTTTGTTTACATTTTTTTCAATTACTTTTTATTTATTAATTGGTTTTTTAATTGTAAATCCCACAAAAAGATCATTAGAAATATTATTATATATTAAAGTAAGCAATTTAATTAATTATAAATCGAATTTTAAAGCCCACAAACAGTTCATAAGAAATATTATATATTAGAATTTGCCAATTTGATTAATTATAAAACTTGATAAATTGTTATTTAATTAAAAAAAATAATTATACGAAATTTATATTTATATACACATAATCTGTGGTCAACTAGAAGGCTAGAAATGAAAAAAACTGGGTGCTTCGGACGATTGCTACAGACAAACTGAGCGACCCGCAGACTTGTCTAGCGAGGTGAAATTGGGGGGATCACCAGACACATGCCCTGGTGCACTCTCTGTTTGCCAGTAGTAGCATCAGTCCGGTTTTTAAATTGCCTTAACTCGTACAGACAATTTTTGCTTGTTTGATAAGATTAGATAGATTGTGACAAAATCAGAGCATTTAGGGATTAACTTTTTTTATTTGTTTATTAATTGATTTTTTGTTTATTTGTTTATTGAGCGTTTGACCAAAGGGGCGGACAGCTGGTCGCTGGCGGAGCTGGTCCACGCGATCGTGCTCCTGGCCCATTTCCACTCCCTCTCATCCTTCATTTTCGGCTGTGGCATTAACGAAGAGATCGATCATGAATACCTCGAAGTCTTAGATCTTGACGTTTACCTGAAATCAGAGCAGCTGACGTCATCGCAAAAAACCAAGGAGAACCACGTGAAAAAGAAGCAGCAGACGTCGCCGACGCCGACGCCAACGTCCACGACGCTCTCGTCAACGCCCGGTATGCCCCTGGAGGAGCTCATGCAACGGATGAAACTCCTCTCCGAACGTGTAGAAGAGTTCACCCAGGAAGAGAAGACGAAACGTTTCGAGCATGTCGAAAACCAATCGATCGAATTGTCATCGGGACTGATCTCATCGTCGCCGCAACTAATCAACGACTCGATGAAAAATTTCATCGACGATCCTCTATTTATATACCAAGATTTTGCCAAAAGGAGCGACACGCCGATATTTAGGGTACAAGTAAGTATCTAAAAGGAAAATTATTTTTAATTTTTAGGCCACTACTTAAATAGAATATTTATTTCTGAATCCACTGATATTATGACACTATTATTATTACTAATTTTAAAGTGATTTTGAATTAGTAACAATGAATTATATTGTTATAGTTGAATATTCTTATTAGCCAAAAACATTTTATTCTTTAATTAGATAACAATTAACTAAAAATAAACAAATTGTATATTTTATATAAGACTAGACATTTTATTTAAATCACACATAATTATAATTATTATTTATTGAACACCAACAAATAAAAATACTATCAAATTTAGGGAATGCGGTTTTGCTTTATACTGAAACATTATGCAAATTATATTAGATTGGAGTTTCACAAAGAGGAAAATAAATTTTTTTTTAAATTACTCAATATATTTCTGAATCCACTGATATATGACACATTATTATTATTACTAATTTTAAACTGATTTTGAATTAGTAACAATGAATATTTCAGTATTATTAGCCAAAAATCTTTTATTCTTTAATTAGATAACAATTAACTAAAAATAAACAAATTGTATATTCTATATAAGAGTAGAATTAATTATAATTATTATTTGATAAACACCAACAAATAATACTATAGTAATATTACTGCTATTTTGGATTAGTCTAATTAAAATTTGCATAAGTAAACGTAAAAACAAATAAAAGATCAATGAAGTAGAAAATCTTACACTTTTCTAATCATGAACTAAAAATAATATATTAGGGATACATATAGAATTCCTCAAAATTAAAATATTAAGTTGTTATAAAAATATTATAATTAAATAGAAACTAACATTATTTATTTATTTATTCTAGGATTATTCATGGGATGATCAAGGATATTCACTAGTGAATAGATTGTATAACGATGTCGGCACCTTATTAGATGAAAAATTCAAAACCGCCTATAATCTCACCTATTTTATGATGGGCGGCCGTAAACAGGTCGATACGTCACATTTCCGACGAGCCATCTGGAATTATATCCAATGCATGTTCGGAATTAGGTGAGTTTTTTTTCTAAATCATTATCAAAAAAAATAAATTACACGGTCTATATGGAATTATCGTGTAAAAAAATGCTAATTCTTGCATTTTTCATTATTTTAAAAGCCAAAATTAAGCAAATATAAAAAATATATTGATTAAATAATATATCAGATTTTGTCCTTACTTAAAAGACCAAAACAACCGTTAAAAAAAATATTTGAAAAATTTTAATATTATATTGTTGTCTCGATTGTTTGTTTTATTGTTTATTTTTAATTTTTGAAATTAAATTTTGACATTTTACCGTATTTTTTTTCTTACATAAATAGATAGATTGTTAGTTGATTTTTATTTTAAAAGCAAAAATTAACCAAATATAAAAAATATAGGTATTTATTAAATAATATATCAGATTTTGTCCTTACTTAAAATACCAAAAAACACCGTTAAAAAAATATTTTAAATATTATATTGTTGTCTCGATTGTTTATTTTTAATTTTTTGAAATTAAACTTTGACATTTTACCGTATTTTTTTTCTTACATAAATAGATAAATTGTTAGTTGATTTTTATTTTAAAAACAAAAATTAAACAAATATAAAAAATATATGTATTTATTAAATAATATATCAGATTTTGTCCTTACTTAAAATACTAAAAAACACCGTTAAAAAAATATTTTAAATATTAAATTGTTGTCTCGATTGTTTGTTTTATTGTTTATTTTTTGAAATTAAACTTTGAAATTTTATCGTATTTTTTTATGACATAGATAGATTGTTAGTTGATTTTTTTATTTATTTATTTCAGACATGATGACTATGATTATGGCGAAGTGAACCAATTATTGGAACGGTCAGTGAAATCGTTTATCAAAATGGCCTGTTGCTATCCGGAGCTAGTCAAGCCCAAAGACTACGAACGAATCATGAGGGAGTTCGAACATAGTGAGAAGGTAAATATCTATTACTACTGCCACTACTACGACAAGTACTACTACTACAGCTACTAAAACTAATAATACTACCACTTAACGTTCTACAAAAAGGATTTTAAAATATCGCAAAATATTAAAATGAAAATGCATAATAAAGCAAAATTTAAAAATTTGATTGTTCAAGTTTTATTGTTATGATAGACAAAAAAATGGATTTTTCTTTTTTACTTATAATAATCGGCTTACGACGACCGGTGGGATCGCTCTGCAGTGCATTTATGTTGAATAAATACGGGGGGGGGGATTAAAAAATAATTTAAAATTTTTAAACAAAAATAGTAGAAAGCTGGGGACGGGGGGATTTTAAATTATTTTATTATACCTGTGGAGTAACGGGGGGTATCACAAGGTCCAGGAGGCGTAGCAAGAAGATACCCGCCTAAGACGGGCTTCGCAGCTGGTTATATCCAAGAAACAACTTTATTTAGTCTCTAATTCTTTCTCTAATTGTGTAAATAAACTCCTTTTGTTATTGTCATTTCATTAACAATAAAGATCAACAATCGAATTTTTAAATTTAAATTTTTTAATTAAATGAGAAATTGAATAAGGACAATTTTATTTACGTTTTTGCATTTCTAGTTTTCTAGTGGCCCACAGATTATGTCTATATATATCTTAATTCAAGTAATTATTGATAGATGAAAATATCAATAAAAAAAGTTTGTTTACATTTTTTTCAATTATCCTTTATTTATTAATTGGTTTTTTAATTGTTACGTATATAAATAAATTCCGTATAATTTTTTTTATTAAATAACAATTTATCGAGTTTTATAATAATCAATTAAATTGGCAAATTCTAATATATATTATATATATCTATCTTCTATCTATCCATTCATCTATATCCATCTGTCCATCTATCTATCTATCTATCATCTATCTATCTACTTCATCTATCATAACTATTCATTCATCTATCATCTATCTCCATCTATCTATCTATCTATCTGTCTATCTATCTATCTATCTATCTTCTATATATAAAATAGAAAAGTATGTGGATATATATGTATGTGGAAACGATCTGATTGGCCAGTGCATAGCCAATGCCAAAGCGTTAAATTATTAGAACGATTCTGATTGGTCAGATAGTGATCGTGCTTAGAACAATGTGTTAAATAAATCTTTCCTTATTCTTCCTTATTTTTGAATCAATTTCATTCAGCACATTCTTTCGATACTTACAGTAAGATTTTAAATTTCAATTATTAAATTGGTATGAACGAGACGCTCCCGCCAGGGGCTAGTGACGCCGGGCCGAAGGCCCGGTCGTCAACTAGTTATATATAATTTACGAATTTATAATCAATTAAATTGTTTAATTCTAATATATAATAATATTTGCTATAAAGTATTAGTGGGTTTTAAAATTAAAAAACCAATTAATAAATAAGAGATAATTGAAAAAAATGTAAACAAACTTGTTTTATTGATAATTTTTCATCTGTAAATAATTACTTGAATTAAGAAATAGTCAATTAAGATGAATTTTGATGAGGTCCAGACCTAGCCAGATCGCTTTCTCACCCTCAAAACTTGTTAATAGAGTTTGTTTCATCAAAATCGTTAGAGCCGTTTTTAAAATAAAAAAAACATACAATTATATAAATATATATACAATTTTTGCTCGTTTAATAAGAGTTCTCAATTCTCAAATTGTAATTTTAAAAATATATAAATAAATCCTCCAATCCGGAGAAATAATAATATGTATAATAATTTATTATTAATTAATCAATTTTTTAATACTTATTATTTATTTTTTTCTAGATTCATGTAAATCTAATGGTAATGGAAGCTCGTATGCAAGCGGAACTCCTTTACGCCCTTCGTGCTGTGATGCGATATCAAACATAAATAAATTTGATATATACATATAGATATATATATATGTTTATATATATCCCCAATATATCAAAAAATCAAATCATCTTTATTTTATATTATTATATATATACCTACATTTTTATCATCATATAAACAGAAAAAAACATTTGATAAGTTTCATTTTTTTTTTTATGGTATTAAAAATTATTAATAATTTTGAAAAAAAAAAAAAAAAAAAAAACTAGAAAATAATCATTTGATAATACTGCCAAAATAAAAATTAAAAATAAAATGATAAAAAAAAAATACATAAAAAATGAATGAAAAATATTTAATAAATTATTAAATAGTAAAAAAAAATAATTAGAAATTAACTAATTAAAAAAAAAAATTATTTCTACTTTTAAAAATAAAAAAAAAATAAATAAAAAAGTTTTTTTCATCATCCTATTTATTAAAAATATTTATAGAACTTAATATTAAATAATTCATTCATTTTTTTTAATTAAAATATATATAAAAAATATAAAAAAAATATAAAAAAATATATAAAATATATTATATAATATAATAAAAAAAAACAAAAAAAAACGATTACATATTATTGAATCAACACACACAGAACACCATTTGTCTTTCATTTAATCCCAACGTGATGTTTGTTCTTATCTTTATATTGTAATAAAATAGAACAAAAAAAAATAAAATAAATATGTAAGGATTTTTTCAGAAAATTTTTTTTTTCTTTTTTTTTATAATTAAGAAAATGATTGTAATAAAAATTATATATATATATTTTTTTATGAAAATATATATATATATAAATTTCAATGTGATATTAACGAAATAAATATAAAAATAATAAAAAATAAATAAAATATATATTAAATCAATTTGTAATTTTTCTTAATATTATTTAATCAAATTCAATTTTTTATCGAATTTCTAACATATTTTTCCATTTTAAAAACCTATATAATCCAAATATGTATTCATTACCTTTGCTACTGGGGCTAGAAATTTAAATATTAAAATTAATTTTCAAGAAGTAAATGTATAAGAGTAAAAAAAAAGAAGATTTAAAAAACAACAATATAAATAAACAATAAGAACAAAATATTAGATTAAAGTTTCCTATCTCATTCTTGCCCCTTAGATTTTTATTTGGTACTCGCTGAGGTCGGCGAAGAATATTCGAACTTGATGGAAAATTATCTTCTTCAGGATATTCAATGGATTCAAAATTGAACAAGATTACACTACAATAAATTAGATTTTATGAAACAGATCTCCATATTAATGACAAAAAAGATTTATAAACAAAAAAACAATATAAATAAACAATAAGAACAAAATATTAGATTAAAGTTTCCTATCTCATTCTTGCCCCTTAGATTTTTATTTGGTACTCGCTGAGGTAGGCGAAGAATATTCGAACTTGATGGAAAATTATCTTCTTCAGGATATTCAATGGATTCAAAATTGAACAAGATTACACTTCAATAAATTAGATTTTATGAAACAGATCTCCATATTAATGACAAAAAAGATTTATAAACAAAAAAACAATATAAATAACAATAAGAACAAAATATTAGATTAAAGTTTCCTATCTCATTCTTGCCCCTTAGATTTTTATTTGGTACTCGTGAGGTAGGCGAAGAATATTCGAACTTGATGGAAAATTATCTTCTTCAGGATATTCAATGGATTCAAAATTGAACAAGATTACACTTCAATAAATTAGATTTTATGAAACAGATCTCCATATTAATGACAAAAAAGATTTATAAACAAAAAAACAATATAAATAACAATAAGAACAAAATATTAGATTAAAGTTTCCTATCTCATTCTTGCCCCTTAGATTTTTATTTGGTACTCGATGAGGTAGGCGAAGAATATTCGAACTTGATGGAAAATTATTTTCTTCAGGATATTCAATGGATTCAAAATTGAACAAGATTACACTTCAATAAATTAGATTTTATGAAACAGATCTCCATATTAATGACAAAAAAGATTTATAAACAAAAAAACAATATAAATAACAATAAGAACAAAATATTAGATTAAAGTTTCCTATCTCATTCTTGCCCCTTAGATTTTTATTTGGTACTCGTGAGGTAGGCGAAGAATATTCGAACTTGATGGAAAATTATCTTCTTCAGGATATTCAATGGATTCAAAATTGAACAAGATTACACTTCAATAAATTAGATTTTATGAAACAGATCTCCATATTAATGACAAAAAAAGATTTATAAACAAAAAAACAACAATATAAATAAACAATAAGAACAAAATATTAGATTAAAGCTTCCTATCTCATTCATCTTGTTCTCCTATCTCACGGGTTACCATTATCCAATTAATATGAAACTTTGTTAAAATTGTAGCAAATTTAAGCTAGTTTTAAAATCTAAAGATTCTTCTTTGTTGAAAACGTGCTCCTTCATGGGAAAAATCTAAAAAAATGCGTGTTTTTGGGAAATTCAAAACTGATCCAGAGAATGTTTTTAGATTCCCCATTAAAAATCGAACCACTGTTCCAATTTTGTATTTCTATTGTTCAATCGACGCGAAATTTCCCTCTTTAATTTACTATAGAACTGTTATTTACAGAATATGTACTGTTTTCGAGTTAATAAGCGAAAAATTGGAAAAAGTCTGAAAATTTCGTGGTTTTTCGGCCGCCAAAAGTTGTCCACCAGACTTTCGAGGCTGCAAACTTAGATTTGGTATACCCACACCATACCAAGCGATCCTAAAAAAAAGTCTTCCCTCAATTAATGTAAGATGAAACTATTTACTGGGGTATATGGGAAGGAATCTACATTTTTCAATCTGTAGTTTTCTTGATTTTTTAAGCATAAAATTAATCTAATAGGATAAATAGTTATTGAGATATTGACTCGATTTTTCTAAGGGATGGGGAAAGTAGTTTTGGGGGGGGGGGGGGGCAATGCCCCCAACCCTCCTTAACTACGCGCATGATTGGGAGCCGATTGAATACAGTGGTACCTCGAGATACGAGTGCCCTAACATACGAGTTATTTGAGATACGAGCTGTCGAGCGAGCGAAGTTTTGCTTTGAAATACGAGCGACATTTGAGATACGTGCAACGGCCACCCGCGAAACTTTTTCCGAACTGATAGAAGCCAATGGATATGAAGGATCTGCATGAGCTGGAGGGATATTTCGGGGCGAAATAATTCTCAAACAAAGCTTCCTTTAATAATGTCTTTATTTACAAAAGTAAGGAAATATGTACAAGTTGTTCGAACTGGTCTCGAAAGTTTTTTGTGTCGCTGTAAAGGACGCTGGTGTAGTACTGGGGCTGTGCGTATCGCTTCCGTCAGCTTGGTGGCGCTGGGGTGTTCACCTGAGTTCCCGTGGTGGCGCGCTCTCTTGAAGTCTTATTGTGGGTCAATATGTTCCCCACAGATACATCCCCCAGCAAGTCGTCAACTGTGACGAAACAGGACTTTTCTGGAAGAAGATGCCGAATAGGACTTACATAACGGCAGAGGAGAAGATAATGCCAGGCCACAAACCCATGAAGGATAGACTAACTCTCGCACTGTGCGCCAATGCGAGTGGCCACTGCAAGATAAAGCCTCTGCTTGTATACCATTCGGAAAACCCCAGAGCCTTTAAAGCCCGGTTCACACCAGGCGTTTTTCGCTGATGGTAGCCTTGATGGCTTTCCTTGAGGGCTTGGCTGCCGCTAGATGTCGTGATGGATTTTTAGTTGTTGGCTTCACACTCTGCTATTTGCAGTAAGGCTGGATTTATTCTAAAAGCAGGATCAGATGCGTGCGCACACAATCGCTCAGCAGTTGTCAAAAAAAAAATGGCTGGCAATAATATAATTGGAGAGGTTATTAATCGTAGACGAACTGCAATTATTGCTTTTTTATTAATTTGTGAAAAACGGCGAAAACAAAAACGTTTGAACAATCCGCCCAGACTGTGGTGTCGTCCATGGTTATTGCGGCTTCCCGATTGGTTTACCATGCGCATGTCACCCACGTGATAAAATACTGCTTTCCGATTGGTTCTCTCCCTAATTTTCCAAGCAATCTATCAGGAGAAAATAGAACATGTTCTAATCACAAAATCCAACAAGCTAGCCAGCTACCCAGCCCTCAGTGACGTCATTTTAAGCCTCTGGATCCAGCCTAGCCAGCCATCTAGATTTCTATCAACAAAAAACGCCTGGTGTGAACCGGGCTTAAGTCACATAAGATTTTAAAAGAAAAACTGCAAGTTATGTGGAGGGCAAACCGAAGTCATGGGTCACTAGGCAGTTCTTTGTGCAGTGGGTAAACAGTTACAACAAAGTTACAGTCGCAGCAGCATTCGGGGGTTCTGCAAGAAATTGGTTTCGAGGAAGAGCCAGAGGTGGAGGAGGTTATCTCTACAAGTGAGATAAAAGAGATCTTGGGAATGTGGGAGAGAGTTTCACAGTTCGTGGAAAAGAAACACCCCGAAAAAGTTGCAACTGGTCGTGCATCGGAGCTATTTAATGACACTTGCCTAACTCATTTCCGCAGCATTCTGAAAGGGAGGAAGAAACAAACCTCCTTGGACAGTTTTTTTTTGAATCCGGCGAAAAAGGCAAAGAGAAAAGCAGTGACTAAAATTAAGCATACAGTAGCATTTAAGTTGTGTGTAAGTTTCATTTAAGTGACCAAAATACAAATATTATGTACACTTTATAAAACCAGTTTTTTTTTGCTTTACATTCTCTTTTATTATGTTTTTATACAATATTTGTCATTTATAAATGACATTTTTCTTATTCAAAAACACGTAACAAAAACAATTGGGGGTAGCATTTTGGGGGCTGGAACGGATTAATACCATTTCAATTAATTTCAATGGGGCAAATTGACATACGAGCAAGGTTACGGAACGAATTAAATTCGTATCTCGAGGTATCACTGTATTTAAAATTGCATAGATTCAAAATTGAGAGGGGCTTTTTAACATTGACTGCCCTGACATCTGGCGGGTTTATTGTATTTTGCATTATTTCTCATAATCTTTATTTGTCATTTCTTTTCAAATATACTTATAACAAGTATAAAGTTTTATTAAATTAAAAACTACTCTATTCATTATTATAATCTTTTAATTGTTTGTTTGATTTTGAAGAAATTATATCAATTATGGCTGAAATTGAAAACTTTGAACTGAAATATCCGATTTATACAGGTTAGTTTTCTCCTTTGTCATGGAATATAAATAAAATGTTTTGTTTATTTATTAAATAATTAATTGTTATCTATATTGACCATTGTTAATTTTTTATTATTGATTTCAATTAAACAGTTTAATAGAAAAAGTTCATTCTTGCCTCGAATGGATCAGAATCATATGCAGGTTTTAAAAATCTTGAACAGATAATATTTAATAAATTTTTGTTTATTTTAATTTTATTCTTTTGGGTTATTATTAATTATTTTGGCTTTAAATAAAAAAATAAATAAATTTGTTTAATTATAATGAACTTGCAATATGTTCAGTTTCGATATTCCGTATAATTATCTGGGACCACGGGGTCAGTTCCGCAGCCAAGCTCGATTCGAGCAAACATTTTTTATATATTTTAACTAATCTTGTCTGCTAAGTAAGAACAAAAATGTTCAATATCCACCGCATGAAAAATAATATTTATAATCAATAAAAGACTGATGATGAAGGCCAAGCCTTCGAAACTATAGTCTCAAACAAATAAATAATATATATGTGAGTATGTTTATTTACATCAAGCAGAGGACAACCTCTTTGTTTCTCTTTATGAAAAATATAGATGGGTGTACCGAGGGGGGCAGCTGCCCCTCCCAGCCCCTGGACCTATCGTTGTTACACCCTGCTCAGATGGCAAAAATTTCAGCTCCTGATTTAAAAATCCGTATAGAAGAAGTCTCCACATTTTATGAATTAGAGGGGATTGAGTCAGAAGCCGAGCTGTGGCGGTTTTTTGGACAAACAAGAAACTTTGGAGTTAACAGACGTGATTTAACACGCAGAAACTTTCTATCCAAACGTTAATACAGCCCTACATATTTTATTGGCTTTGACTTATTCTACAGTTACTAGTGAAAGTACGTTTATGAGGTTGAAATTTTGAAAAACTGCAAATTTTTTTGCAAAAAATCGCAGTTTTTCATTGATAAAATGTAAACCACTCATCCTAGAAACTTGATTCTTATCTTATTTGCTAGGAAATTTTGTTGACTTGAACGGGTACTTGAACCACTTTTTTGATAAAACTCTTAGATTTATAGATATCAGCATTGTCCATGACAGGAAATGATCCGAATCCTAAAAGTGGCATGAAAAATGCTGGATATCTATAAATCTAAGAGTTTTATCAAAAAGTGGTTCAAGTACACGTTCAAGGCAATAAAATTTTCTAGAGAATAAGACAGGAATCAAGTCTCTAGGATGAGTGGTTTTCATTTTATGAAGGGAAAACTGCGATTTTTTGCAAAAAAATTTGCAGTTTTTCAAACTTTCAACCTCATTGCGGCATGGGTTACCATTATCCAAATAAGATGAAACTTTGAAATTGTTATCATTGTACGCGTAATTTAAAGAGCTTTAATTTATCTAATCTTTTTGATTTGGTAAGCCGTTTTAGAGTTATTCAAGAAAAACTGAAAAAAACCCGAAATTTGCTAATTTTGAGGCGCCCACAATTCAGATTATAGGGGAAAACTTACGGTAGGTATATTGATTGGTGCACCAATAAACTTATTCCAGCAATAAAAGCCTTGACCGGGAGATAATTCCTGTTAAAATCGTAATTTGTCTGAACTATAAATAAATTTTGTATTTCAATTTCAGTAGTTTGGTTGTGAACAGTGCCCCCCCCCCCCCCTCCCCCCTTAAAAATGTTAAATTGAATAAATGTTTACTTCACTGACTCATATCAGACAAGTTATTAAAGATAATTAAGACAATTGCATATATAGCTTAAAATTTTCAAGTTTGGATAATTTGCCACGCTTTGCAAAGCTGTATCTATCTACTCTTATTAAACGAGCAAAATTGTTTATATATTTGTATCTTGGTTCTATTTTGAAAACGACTCTACCGATTTTTGATGAACACAAATTCAGACAGATGAAAATTCCCAGCTTGAAAATTGTATAGAGTGGCATCTTTGTCGCAATTATCGTGTTACCTTTAATTGGTTTAATAATTTTAAAACCTGACGAGATAGTTAGAGCCACGGAGATATTGGGATATTACGATGAAAGTAGGAATTTTCCGCCTGGGATTGTTGGGGAGAGGGGTTGTGATGGATCCAATCGGCTCGATTGAGGAATAACGAAAACAATTATCGGAAAAGAGGTTTTGCATCTCCGTAGATTATCCCATCTCAAGAAAACTATGACGAAACCTGACTACCGACCATTTCGATGGTCGAGAAGCAACCGAGGCCGAAGCTAAACATGACAAGGTATACATGGATTAATGTATGCATAATTGGTACTAATAGAATTCATAAACCAAAAAAGATTTTTTTGTTTGTTTTTAATTAACAGGTGTCTAAGATCATAACATTACAGGTGTGTTCATAAATAAAGTGGTTAGAAGGGCTTTTTTTTTTATATAACTTGAGAAACAAATCTTTTTAATTTTATGTTTTTATTTCAGATCCTATACGATTATTTTTATTATTATTATTTTCCTATTTATTTTTTATACTGTTTATCAATATGAACGAATGTGGGCAAATTGGTGTACGAGTAAACAAATATACTAATAATATGTGGATCACTAGAAAGCATGAAATGCAAAAACTAGGTGCAGGCGGGGTGGATTGTGGGAGGTGCAGTTGTGGGGGATCCGGGGGTGAGAGGCACGGTTGGGGCCGAGGTTTTTTAAATTTCATTCATTGTAACTGAAATCCGAGGTTTTCATGTTTTTAACGCTCCAGACACTGGACTAGCTTAGCGTACATAGAAAACTTTTAAATAGTTTGAGGGATTCTTTCATAGAACTTTTGTTTTAAGTCGCTTTGCAGAAAATCCAAGAAAATTGCTTTTGAAATAAATTGAGGGAAAAACTGGGAATTTCGATATATAACCGGGAAAATGGAGACAAATGACCAGAGAGGTGAGAAATAATTATTAGTGACCAGATTGACCTTTTTTTGCTCGTATAATTATGGGCTCTCCTTTTACAAATAATTGTTAATCGGCTACTGTCAACCGGGAGAAATTGAAGTTTTTGGCCGGGAGAACCGGGAATTTGAAAATTGTTTTTGAGTTGGCAACCTGTCTCTGGTATGTGGGCATGTAAAATGAAAAACATGCGTTTTAATTGAAGTTACTCTATTCGCGACTCGTTGAATAAATTGATGATTTTAAACTTGGCAGCACATTAGATTTCACTACTTTTTTTGATAAAGGTTTTTAATTAATCGAATTGGGCATTGTTTACACATGTAAAATTTCATTCGAATCAAGTTCTGTATGAGTTCATTTTTATTCACTTGGACTCGATTTAGGTCGATATTGTCAATGGGGCCTTAAACATTTATATCTAACTAAAAATTCCAATATTATCTTTTTCAGGGCCACATTTCTTGTGCAGTGATTGTCTTACGAATTTTATCAGTGAAGAATTTCTCAACAAACATCAAAAGAAATGTATACACAGGAAATTACATTTAATGTTAAAAATGAAATTTCAATTGAGACGAAATACATCAGCTGAGGGTAAGTTCATTTATTTGATTAACAACCTTGGGAGAATTCTCCTACAACTTTTTTTCAAATTCTAATTTAGATGAAAATAGGCCTCTCCCCCTTTGTCCTCCATCTCGGAGACCATTAGGACATTTGAGAGATAAAACTTTTTAAGATTTTATTTCTTTTAATCTAAATTGATTAATGAATGCAAAATTATAATTCCTCCGACATATATATTCAATTATCTACTAAAATCTTTGATTATATTGACCTTGAAAGTTTCTTTTTTTTAGCCGAGAGCTGCAGAATTTTTATAAATTAAAGGGGACAATAAAAGAGTGTGCTGGAAAAATAATCCATATAAATACGTAAATTAATCTTTTAGTGTCCCCTTTAATTTAAATTGACCTTATATATATTCATCTAAGGCCCTTCGCTCACGGGGCGTAATGCGTAAGAGATGAGTTATCGGAGAATTTTTTTTACTCCACTCGACTCATAATATTCTAACGACTTTCAAGCCCTCCAATTCATTCACATTTCTTTTTTCAAAATTAAAAGATAAAGATCCTCTATTTAATCAAAATCGATTGCTTAAATTGCAAAGGGGGGATATATATTGGGCAGACAAAACAATATTTAAAGCCTACGAGCACAAATATTAAAAATCTCCCCGTGAGGGGAGGACATATTGCAGAGGACTCGTGAGGGAAAAAATCTCTCCGATAACTCATCTCTTACGCTTCTCTTGCATTACGCCCCTTGAGCGAAGGGCCTAACCATTTTATTAAAATATAGGCTGATATGAAGCCCGGAGTTGTCCTTTAAAATTTTATAAAAAAAAGACTCCACTATTCTTCAAAAATAAAACACTCAATTGTTGTATTAATTATAAAAATACTAAACCTAGAATAAACTTTACTGCTCTATATAAAATTTCAATCTCTAAATTTATCTCATCAATGTATTTATTTTTTTCCAGATAACCGAACTAAGAATGAAACTGAAGATTATTTCTGTGAGGAATGTTTTTCAGGATTCTTGTCATTGTCTGATTTCGAAACCCATATGCAGGAAGGCCATTCTGAAGAAGATCTCTTCACAAGTCATCTGAGCGAACGGAAATACGGTACTGAAACCAAATCGGAACCCGTTATTGCGATTATTCCTCAGAGCGAGAAGACTTCTAAAGTGACATTAAATAAGCGATATAATCCCGAGAAACGGTCTTTAAAATGTCCTAACGATGAAGAAAAATTGAAATCAAAACAAACTGAACAATGTTTGGGAACTCATTCTAATAACAAGCATACAGTCGAAAAGCCTTTCATCTGTGAACAATGTAATAAATGTTTTACAAAAAAAGGACTTCTCAAAAGGCATTTACTTATTCATACAGGCGAAAAGCCTTTCGTTTGTAATCACTGCCATAAATGGTTTTCACAAAAATCTAGTCTCAAAACGCATTTATTAATTCATACAGGCGAAAAGCCTTTCGTCTGTGATCAATGCAATAAAAGTTTTACACAAAAAGGGATTCTCAAAACGCATTCACTAATTCATACAACAGCAACCGAAAAGCCTTTCGTGTGTAATCAATGTAATAAGTGTTTCTCACGGAAGCCCCATCTCGAAAGGCATTTACTTATTCATACAGGGGAGAAGCCTTTCGCCTGTGATCAATGTGATAAGCGTTTCTCGCGAAAAGATGAACTCAAAAGCCATTTACTTATTCATACTTCCGAAAACCCTTTCGTCTATGATCACTGCAATAAGGGTTTTTCACAAACAGTTGATCTCAAAACCCATTTACCTTATCATTCAGTCAAAAAGCCTTTTGTCTGTGATCAATGCGGTAAGGGTTTCTCACGGAAGAGCCATCTCCAATGCCATTTAGTTGTTCATACTGGCGAAAAGCCTTTCGCCTGTGATCAATGTGAGTTGCGTTTTTCACATAAAAGTGCTCTTAATAGGCATATGAAAATCCACTCTTAGAAAATTGTCTTTATTGCTTCTATTTTAAATAACTAAATTAAATAAAACACAGAAATGGCCAACAGATAAATGTGGCTGCTCTGCTAATTACAAGGCAAATAAATCCGAAGCAGTTGAAACTGATCTCTGACGACCAACAGTCATTTAGATTCAACCTTTGTATTTATTGAAACTATTTGTATATATTATAGGGAATGGTTTAGATGATTGATGATTTTGATTATGATTGGCTCGAAGGGTTAGTTGGAAAGAGATCTGCCGGGCTTGGATGGGAGGTGATCTTCAGAGATGATAATCTCTATTGGCGGCTTTTGAGCCAGTTTGAAATATGCTTTCGCAAATAATGAATTCGCACTAGGCGATTGAAAGTATGCTTTCGACAAAATAACGGCACAATGCCCGCATTTATTGCTTCTTCTTTTCAGAACGTGTATACATATTACTTCTTCAAAACAAGCCGTTTCGTTTCAAATCGTTCCAAGGTTATCAGTCACCTCGGAGAGCTGCTCATTCAAACAGAGTTTCAATCAGTGACAACTCACATTACAACTGAATGATAACAACTGAATTCGCGTCGAGGAGCTGGCTTCTTTTATAACCTAATTAGCTCTAATTAGCAATTAAGCTGATTGGTTAATTGTTTCGCGCGTTTTATGTGACGTATGGATAACTTTTCCCGCGCGCAATTCTTTTATAAAAGGGGCGTGTTCTTTCTGCTCATTAGTCATTCTATCGAAGGACTCTGACAGGCAAACGTCCTTTTCAAGGCGAAAATGGATCCCCATTTTCAAAAGCACCTCACAAGCCAAAGAGCGGAAAATGAAATCCTACAATATTGTATGCTTCATTTGCTTGAACATTAAACAAGTCTTACTTTCTGACGTGTTTGAATATTTATTTTACCCAAATTTGTCCTGTTTATATTTTAACTTACTTTTTCAATTAAATTCATGCTTTATAATAATATACAGGGTGACCACGAGAAACATTTACGTTTTAGAAATAAAAAAACAATATTAATTTTTCAAGATACTATTTATTTAACTTAAGTTACATAGTTGTGGTTATACGCCATTTACTTTACGTAGAGAAAATGATGTCAGGAAGGTGACGTCCTTCTTCCCTGAGGCAATTTTCTATTCTGTCCAGGAAGCTCCTCCACACTCGTTCCAGTGTATCCTCAGTGATCAACGCCACCTCAGTACGTATCGCCGCTTTCAAGTCATCTAAAGTACGGGGTTTATGTCGATAAACTTGCTCTTTCAAATGTCCCCACAAAAAAAAATCAAACATGTTAAGGTCCGGAGATCGAGGAGGCCAGTGCACATCTCCAAATCTTGAAATCAGGTGACCTGTCAGGACCTGTGGAGGAGCTTCCTGGACAGAATAGAAAATTGCCTCAGGGAAGAAGGACGTCACCTTCCTGACATCATTTTCTCTACGTAAAGTAAATGGCGTATAACCACAACTATGTAACTTAAGTTAAATAAATAGTATCTTGAAAAATTAATATTGTTTTTTTATTTCTAAAACGTAAATGTTTCTCGTGGTCACCCTATATAATTCGACAATGTTTCGTCACGAAATTTTGTTAGTGGGATTCAGCACACCAAAAAACATGAAGGGTTGAAGGGCAATTACAGCTAGCCCAAAACCTTCCGAGTAAAAACACAATTTAACTGGACTAAGTATTTGTTTTAATAAAACATTGGATAAAGTAAAAAAAATTTCCACTAAATATTTTGCTTTGTGGATTGACCCCCCCCCCCTGAAAATTTTCCAGCTCCTCACAAAACATTATTATTACACTTTACTTCAAATTAAAATTAGGCATACAATGAAAATGAAAAGGGGGCGATAGGTGTTAGTCAACCTCCAGAAGGGGGCGATGAGCCACAAAAGGTTGGTTTAATCAGACTCGAGACACAGGGAGTTTTAAATTAAACAAAGGAAATTAAAAATCTCACAGAAATCTATCAAATGTGGGAACCAATCTTGCCAAGTGTATTAACCATTTTCATTTTTTAGAAATATCACTTGTTGAACATTTACTTTGGAATTAAATATGTCCTGAATCTATTTTTCCATTCTATAGATTTTTTGTGCTAATACAGCCCCAAAAGGGCCCGTCCTGAGCAGCCCTCTACAGAGCTGATACGGGCCCTGGGGAAAAATCAAACTAGCGGGCCCCTCATTGCTGGGACAAATAAAAGTACTCCAATTTCAAATATGTAAAATATTTTATTATTTAACAAATAAATAAATGTTCACTTTCTCTTCAGGGTTAACTCTCGATTATAGGGTGACATAAAAGTATAAATTATATATATATATATATATATTATATATTATACACGACCTCAAAATCCACCCAAGTTTTCGGCTGTTCTTAGCCCTGTTTAAGGGGCAAAATTTTGAAAAAATATTAGTTTTGGGGACATTTTTTTAGTTTTTTTTGAATTAAAGGGTATTAAAAAGAAATTTTATTGGAATCCAGGACATTTTCTAAATTTAAAACCAAAATAATTAATAAATTGAAATTTCGGAAAAAAAAAAAGATTATGTATTTAAAACAATTTTTTATATTGAATTTGAGTATTTAAGTTAAAATGTTTAAAATAAAAAATTAACTTGAAAAGGGTCTAAGTTCAATTCAATGCATTTGGAAAATCATAAGAAAAAAAGATTATTGTATTTTTAAAAAAAAATAGAAATTTGTTAAGAGAGATAAATAAGAAATGAGAGGAGAATGAATTGAACATGGAGGGAGAGAATTCTTCTATGGCAAAAGTGGAGTGAGCGGATGACGAAGGGAGAAAAAGATTATTAGAATTCGAAACTTTAAATAAACAACACCTTAAAAATTACAATTAAAGATTCTAAACAACCAACATCTAATAGTATAATTAAAAAAAACGTTAAAGAAGAAAACCAAAAAAAGGCTTGCTCCTATGATGATCTAGCTCGAGTTTCCTGAACAAGTCCGAACAACATCCACGGAGGGAAATAGACCTCAAATTTGGGACCTGCGGAAACCTACTACACTGGGAAGATTGTTGAACCTTGGGACGCCAGGGTTAAGTAACATTCTCCAGCGTCGTAAAACCCTAGGCCTGGATAATTGGTCATCTGGACAACGGTGTCTCCCAGCGTCCTCCGGAGCAAATAGATCTGGACCGCCATGACTTGCCAAGGGAATTTTCATCATACAAGACAGTGAAAAGCTAAGCAAAATCTCTCATTTCTTAATAAATCATTCGAACTATAAAATTAACTGCAGTTAAAAAAAACAATTTCTAAAAAAAAATAAACCAAAAAATGAACTTTAGTGTAGTGTTAATTGATAATAATATTTAAATGAAACAGAGATACAAGTAATAAATAATGTTAATTTAATATAATTAAAAAAAATAATTCTAAAAGGACATGAATTTAGATTCTATTAATTAACACTTGATAGATTCGAGAGAATACCTAATTCAGGCAAAAAAGGTGAAACAGATGAATTACGGACCCTAGTAATAGTTAAACAATTAGTAAAATAAAGATAAAAGGGGTTGAACGGATTCATATTGACCTAAGTCCGAAAGTAAATTAAAAAATTCTCTCCAATTTATCAAGCAAATTAGAAAATGGATTCATGGGCTCAATAATAATTTTGTTAATTAGATAAATAAATAATAGTCAAAGAAAATACAATTAAAATAAATAAATTAGATTAATTAAATTAACAAAAGTATAAATTATAATAAAAACATTGAATTAAATAAATCATTAAACAATAATTTATAGATTATAACATTGAAATAATACAAATTCTTTTTTAAATTGCCTTATATAGAATCACTTCAAGTGGACCACCACAAAATTTTGTAAATCCAAAGGCATTCAAGGCGAAATCGACCCTTGAAGCCCCCCACTAGCAAATACAAATCAAAGTAATTAGATAATCTAAAATAAAAACTGCATTCAAACTTAAATAATACTAAAAATTTAAATATTAAAATTTCAATCCATTGTTAAATTCAAAATTCAAAATTACAACATAAATTTTCTTCTTTTAATTTTTTTGATATCAATAAAATTTCTTTTGGTTTTAAAATTTAATGGGAGTTAGTGTACGTTATTTTTGATTTGTGTGACCCTGTGTGATCCTACCACTCTCACATTAGAATTAAGCTTTGAAATAGAAAAAGACTGTAGAGAACCTCGAAGCGTCATTCAGAAGGATAACCAAGTCCGTTGTAACCCTAATTTGGAAGTTCACTTGGACGGCTCAGACACCCCCGCTTCCAAATTTATTTAACATCTATTAAGGGCAAGTGAGAAAACACTAAACCGATTTCATCTCTTGATCTGTGCGGGTTCTAAACCACGCAGAACTGCACGATCTTGAGGTGAATTGGGGCAAGATCGTGTTCAATATATATATATATATATATATATATATAAAATGAAATAAAATATTGATTATGCTGTATAAAAAATAAAATAAATAGTTATTCTATAATATGCTTATCAAAAATTGAATAAAAATTATTACCAGATTACATTAGACAATTGACTTTTAAACCACTTTTACTTAACCACAACAACTTACAATATACCCATCGGTATATTGTATAATGAAATTGCAAAAAGAGACGAATTGGAGAATAAGGGTGGAATAATATTTTATTCATTCTAGTTTTTATATAAAATCTTTATTTAAATATAATTTATTAAAAAAAAAAAAAAATAACTTGATAATAATTTCTTTTCAAATAGATTAGTCTAAATATAAATTATTTAGCAAATTTTAATAGTAAAAATAAATTAAAATTTGAATTTACATAGAAATGAGAGTTAATGCGTTACTTATTTGGGTGAACCTTTAAGAATTGTTTAATAATATCTCTCTTTCAGTGGAAAAATAAATAATAATATAAAATTTTACTTAAAACTAACACGGAACGAACAAGAACAGGAGAAATTGGAGAAATAGATTCACAAAAGGGAATAGAAGAAGAAAAAGGCAGAGAGAGTCTGAACAAGACGACGGGAGATCATTCATAATATAGGAAGAGAACGTAACACATCCTATGCAAACTTTCTTTTCTATAGTTAACATTCGAAGCAAGAGATTCTGTCTACAGACTTCACTCTCCACACATCATTCCAGACGGAGCTTTCATCTTCCAAACTAATCCACTCCGTTTTTCTCAATCTATCCATCCTTCTACTTGGCACATACTTCTCTCACAATATTTCCTATATTTCACTCGATATATAAATATATCTGAATTGGAGTCCATTAATCACCGGCTATTTCTACGAGACACCTAGAATTCCTTCTTTCAAAGCGCACCTGCATATCGAATAATCGGTGCCGCAGCTATAATTCGGTCTCAAGAAGACGGCAGGAAGATAGGACCATTCCAAGAAGAGGGAATTATTATCAAAAGAGGAAATTACTACAGTGAGAAGATCAAGAAGCGATTCTAACGGCTCAGCCCACCAAAGGAGTGTAACAAACAATCTTACATTAATAATCCAATTTCTATAATAACCCATTCTAGTTCTGTTAAATTCAAGAAATGATAAAAATAAATTCACATTATTAAATATTAAATAACTCTAATAAAAATCTTTATTATCATTGAAAACTTCACATCCCTCCTTTTAATATTATTTTATTTTGTTTTTTTATTATTCTTAATCAATTTTTTTTATTAATTTTTACCCTAAAGTCAGTAACGTAAATTCACAGTAAAATTCACTCAATTTCAGAAAGAAAGCACTAAGAGAGAAAACCCTGAGAAACACACACCACCATTTTAAATCACAAACCAACATCCAAAATTCATATTACCCACTGCAAACTTTTAAACCACTGCTAAAGCTGCAGCGCGCAAGCTTGGTCTCCTATTTAGGTCTAGACGCTGTTATACTCCCAGTCAACTTCTTATTCTGTATAAGGCTCAAATTCGTCCCTGTCTCGAATATGGCTCTTATCTGTGTAGAGGGGCCTACAAGCATTCTCTTGCCACACTGGATGCAATTCAGAAGCGAGCAATTAAACTAATAGAAGACCCGGCTCTAACCAACTCACTCGACTCCCTGGCTCACCGAAGAACCGTTTCTGCACTTTCGCTGTACTACAGATACCATCACGGTGTCTGTTCAGTCGAGCTGAAATCAATTATCCCCCCTAATGCCCTCTTTACGAGAAACACGCGGTTTTCGAACGCTCAGCACCCCTTCGCTGTCAAATTGGATAAAAGTCGAACAAGCGCTTTCGCCAACTCTTTTATCCCTATGACCTCCAGAGACTGGAACTCGCTCCCTGCCACCATCTTTCCCGCGACTTATAACCTTCAGCTATTTAAGACCCGTATCCACAGATACATTCGACAACCCAATCTAATGATGAATTAATTCTCTCTGATATTAAATAAATTCATTTTTTAAATCAATTAAACGTTTGTTTAATCTGTTTGATTTATTTTCAGCTTAATCAATTTCAGAAATATGGAAATTTTTTTGATCACCTGTTTAAAAGATATCGAATTTCGGTTTTTCGCTCATAACTTCTTCAAAAATGGTCCAAATTCAATTTTTTTTTTTAATTTTTGTTTTTTTATCGAATAAAATAGTAATTAGCTGGGCCCCGCCAAGCTATTCGGCCCCCCTTGGGCAAACTTTAATTTTACGCCCTCTTTTTAGTCTTTTCAAGTGTCTGTCTAGCTGTTTTGCCACCCTTTGACTTGGCCGCCTGTGTGTTTTGCACACATTCGCCCTATAGTCGGCGCGGCCCTGCTAATTAGGGCCACTATCACCCGGTCTTAAAATTTGTAGAATGAATAGAAGTTTAAAATAAAAAAATTATCAAAAAAACCGAAGAGTACATACAGTTTCAAAAACAAGTTTAAAATCTTCAAACTAAAAAATTGCAAATAAAAACACTTTAAATAATTTTTTTGTATTTTTATCTAAAAAGTAAGTATGTGAAAAAACAAAAATTTTGATTTTGGACCATTTTTGAAGAAGTTATGAGCGAAAAACCGAAATTCGATATCTTTTAAACGGGTGATCAAAAAAATTTCAAAATTTACCAGGAAGAGTTTTTTGATGGGTACTAAAAAATGTCAAAAAATGAAGGAAATCGAAATTTACCAAACCGTCCGATTTGACGTGAAATGCCCCAAATGTATCACTTATAAAAACTAGAAACATATATTTTTTTTATTTGTAAAGATATAAAAACTTAAAAAATGTCTAATATTTTCGCGCCCCCCCCCCCTGTTAAGAATTTCTGAGTCTAGACTCTAGAAGGAGTAGAGCAAGCTTTTGGTTGAAATCAGAGAACCGAAAGTTGACATTAAATGAAAGATTTTTCATTTTTTTTTTTTTATTTCCGCAAAAACGGCACTAACGATTTTCTTTTAAATTGTTTTACTCAACAAGTGTCATGATCGAGTAATTAGTCGTTTATAAATTTTAATCCGATTGAAATAAAGTAAGGGGGTGTAAGTTAATAATGTCGCGATGATTTCAAATAAGTGAGAATGTGAACTCTTAAATATTCCAGGCGACTGAGTATTTATTATTGCACGAATTTAAAATTTGGAGGGATATTTAACATTGACTGCCCTGACATCTGGCGGATTTATTGTATTTTGCATTATTTCATCTAAACAAAGAAATTATATTTTTTATTTCGAGTTTACTATAATAATTCAAGAATATAGTTTTATTATACAATAAAAAAGACTATTCCATTCAATATTATATGCACTTAAATATTTGTTTGAACTAGGAGAAAATATATCCATAATGGCTGAAATTGTACTTGCGGACCACAATTATGCAATTTATACAGGTTAGTTCTCAGCATTGTCATGGAATATAAATAAAAGATTTTGTTTATTTATTAAATAATTAATTCTGAACATTGTTAATTTTCTATTATTGTCTTAAATTAAACATTTAAATAGAAAAAGTTCATTCTTGCTTCGAATTGTTCAGAATCGTATGCAGATTTTAAATATCTTAAACAGATTGAGTACCTACCTATATTTAATGAACTTATTTTTATCTATAATATAATTATTTTGTGTTAATTTTAATAATTGTTTTGGCTTTAAATAAAAGAATAAATTGGTTTAATTATAATAAACTTCCACTAGATTCAGTTTCATTAATCATTATATTATATAAAATATAAGGTAAATGTACCAAATTCTGACACTTTAAGAGCTAATAACTCTTGAATGTAGGACAAAATATATACCGGGTGAGTTTTTTATCTTGAGACAGTCTTATAACTCAAAAACAGTGCATTATATGGAAAAAGTTTTAAATAAAAGTTTATTTATATCAGGGGGGAAACTAAACTAGGCTATTGTTTGTCGACCTAGAACAAGCTTTCAAGGGTATTTCGTGGCCAACTTCTGTTTTTTAAATGGAAACCTATATGTTTCTGTACAAATTCTGAATCTACAAATAAAACTGAACAACTTTTATAAGAACTATTTTTTTATACGACATCAAATAAAAAAAAATATTAAATCAATTATATCTCAAAAAGAAATCTTAATAATTATTTTTAACAATCATTCAACTTAATTATCAAATAATAATGAACAAATATTTAATTATTAAATAAATAATTAATAATTAAATAATTTTTCGACACTGTTCTCAGACATTCCAGAGTGTATTGCAAGTCTTCTGGATGAATTCCAGTTCCAATTTCCTTATTTTGGTCTGTTCCAGTTTCTTCCTAGCCTTTACATTTACTGTTTTTTTTTCTTTTTTTAAACAATTTACAACATGATAAAATGAAGCTTGGGAGGGTGTATTCCTATCAGGAAAAAGCTTGGCATCCATTTCAATGGAAGCCCCATAACACTTCTTCCACATTCAAGGGCGGATCCAGGGGGGGGGGCGTAGGGGGCGTAGTAGGCGACCGCCCCCCATAGAAGCCCGTGCCTGGCAAAAAAATTTGTAAAAAAAGGCAAAAAACATTTATTTTTCAAAAAAATTTTAAAATTGAAAATAAAGTTCTGTGTGTGTGTGTGTGTGTGGGGTGGGGGGCGATTCTGACCCCCCCCCCCCGCTTGGACAATTCGACACACTTTCTAGATAAAAAGTAGATCTTATATACATCGGGCACCTTATATACATTCCCCCCCCCCCCCCCATAAAAAATTCCTGGATCCGCCCTTGTCCACATTCACCATAAATTAAGACCATTTCATTAAAGGAGACAATAAAGAGTGTGTCTTCTGCTGGAATTATAAATTTTATTTATTTATAACGAGACTATAGTCTCGTTATAAATAAATAAAATTTATAATTCCAGCAGAAGACACACTCTTTTATTGTCTCCTTCAATATATAAAAATTCTGCTACTCTCGGCAAAAACTTTCAATTGAAGACCATTTCAATTCTGTCTTCAACAAAAAATCAGTCATTTAAACTCACTAATTTTAAATAGTTCTATTAATTAGAAAATAATCTCTTAATTCTGTGTAGCTACGTATAATGAAGTTTTAATATCATTATAGACACTTATTTTCATTGTTGTGAATTTTCGATTTATTAAATATTTATTTAATAATTAAATATTTGATCATTATTATTTGATAATTAAGTTGAATGATTGTTAAAAATAATTATTGAGAATTTTTTTGAGATATAATCGATTAATGTATTTTGTTTATTTGATCGGGGCCGGATAAAGGGCGATTGGAGCGATTGGGCCCAATCGGGCCCCGCGTTACCATCAAAATGAACAAAAAAAAAATTTCGAAATTTAAAGCAAATTGCTTTTGACGATAATGGATAAATTATGAATTATTCAAATAATTAAAAAATATATTTATTTTAAGTTCGCATTGCTGGATGAATTTCAAAATATGGAAAAAGAAGTACTTCAAAAACATGCAGCTGAATTAGAAATTTCTCTAACAGATTCTAAGTTAACAGAAAATGATGTACCAAAGGTGAAAGAAGCTGATATAGACGGGAAAATGTTAGTTGAAGAAATGGAAGCTTTGAAATCTAGTTTTCCTTTAGAATTTTTTGAAAATCCATTTAAAATGTTCAAATTTTTATTGGATAATGATAGAGCAACGGCATTTCCAAACTTGTTTATTGCTCTCCGAATATACTTAACAATTCCAGTAAGCGTTTCTTCTGGAGAGAGATCATTTTCCAGGCTAAAACTAATAAAAAACTATCTGAGATCGACAATGAATCAGGATAGTAGATTAAATAGTTTAGCAATTATGTCGATTGAAAGTGAAGACGCAAGGAAATTAGATTTTCAAACAATTTTAGAAGAATTTACAGAACAAAAACTTAGAAATATGTAAATTCATATTCGGTGATGTAAATTTATATTCAATAAATGTTTTTGTATTTTGAACATTTTAATTTTTTAATTTATGTTGAAGTTGACCTATCTGATGATCCATATATATACTGAATTTTAATTTTATTTAAATATTTAATATATAGAGAGGGCCCCGCAAAAAAAAATCCAATCGGGCCCCGCACCTATTCGACCCGGGCCTGTATTTGATATCGTATAAAAAAATAGTTCTTATAAAAGTTGTTCAGTTTTATTTGTAGATTAAGTAGACGTATAGAAAAATATAGGTTTACATTTAAAGAACAGAACTTGATCTCGAAATACCCTTGAAAGCTTGTTCTAGATCGACAAACAATTAGTTTCCCCCCCTGATATAAATAAACTTTTATTTAAAATTTTTTTTCATATAATGCACTGTTTTTGAGTTATAAGAGTGTCTCAAGATAAAAAAACTCACCCGGTATAATGACGGTAAAAACGTGATATTCAAAGTCAATTTAAACAAGGAGCTTATAAGGCCCGTGCTGGCCAGGGGGGGATAGGGGAACTTGTCCCCCCTGCTCCCTTTTCCTAAATGGCTTTTTGCGCACCTGTCCTAAAATCTTGAAAAATCTAATAAACAACAATTCAAATTTGTTTTAATGTAGTCAACAAAACCAAAATTAAATTATTTACTCTCGGAATGAATAATATTAATTAAGTGGATATTGATGAGGCAGTCCAAAACTACATTATAATTACATTATAATTCTGCTGAGAATGAAATACAAGATATTATTGTTACTGCCACTGAAAGAGGAGACAGAGGGGAATGCCGCATTGGATTTCCTTCACTGACTTTTCAAAACCCTGAAGAAGGAGGGAATAGCCTCCGAAACGTCGGTTTTATGAATAAAAAGATAGTGTAAATTATCTTCTTCTTTTTTTGGACTGCCTCATCAATATCCACTTAATTCACTTATCAGTCCGTCTCCAAAAATTACTCCAATCTTAATAATATTAATATCCTTATAGAAGATCATATTGGCATATTGAATCTACCTAGTTATTTTTACAGATAAATAATTTTTGAAATATTTTTGAAATGAATGTTTTAAAGAGAAAAATATATGTTACTATGAAAATGAAATACTCTCAGAAATCTCGCCAAAGTGAAACCATCTCAGAAATGGCGCATGGTAAGGCCAACTGCAATAGTGCTTGAAAAAATCTACAAAATTTAAAATACTGTAACAAAAATTAATTCGCCAGTTGTGACTCCGTCTCACAGTCGATCAACCAGATACAAACTTTTACTGTATGTACGATTGAAAAGTTAGTTAGTTATAAATAAAGTTAAGTTTGTGTGATCTAAAGCAGAAGGTCTTATTCACAAAAAAGGTGCTGAAATGTTAACAAATAAACAAGTTGGACAAGAAATGATAAAACCAAATACTCAGGTTGTAATATAACAAGTTTAATTATTTTATTGGCAAATAATCAGATGTTGTTTCAGTCAACAAATATGTACAAGTTAATGTTTTGTTATATTTGAATTCGATTAAATAGTTACAAAAAAATAATAAGATTGTTTATGAAATAGATTCTTACATATAGATTTGAATCTTTTGTTTTGTTTTGAAAAATAATATTACAAATAATACTCTTTATGGAAAGATAATTAATTATAATCAAATAATAGTATGAATAATAGGAAACAATTAAATAGCAATTATCTTAATTGGTCTGTGTGAGTTTATATGTGTGCTTATTAATTAATAATCGCTAATTATTGGTTTGTTAAAATGTTATCTAAAAATAAATAATAAATATTCTTATTAATAGATCTGGTCCATGGTTTAGAAACAAAAGAGTTCTTATTTAAAAGAGAGTCAATAAGATTAACTTTGGACAAGTTGTTGTATGGATTGTTAGTTTAATGTGATGGAATGTGTCTTTTAAATAAAATGAGCTGTTTAATGTTAGGGAGATTTTACTCTTGTTAATAGAATTAGCGTGGGTGATAATAGTTCGAAACGAATTGATTTGTTAGGAAAAGAAAAACTGTGAACCTTGAAGCAATTGGTTTGAGTCCCTGGAAGGTCGATCGCTGCTGGCTGGGATTAATCTTGGCAAGAGATAATAGCAATTAAATGGTTCTTCAAAATGGTAACGGTTTGTGTTCAATCCGATGATTGACCGCTTCCTAGGTGAAATCTTCGTTGGCAGTGAACTCAATTAATTAACTAAATCACTTGAAAACTTGTAAACTGGTCTCCAGCAATCAGGGATGAGAATAACTCAAGTAATATGTGTGGAAAGGTTCAACGTGAATCGTTTCGATGTTGCTTGTTTGTTTGTTTAATAACAACTGATTTATTAAATAATGAGAAAAGAATAAAATATTAATTAGTATTATTGGGATCATGTGACCGATGTCAGAGAGATAGCAATTAAGAGTTGAACTACGATTCACCCAGAGTAAGTCCGCCATTACATAGGACCGCTTTGCGTGTCCAGCGCGTCTGTTACTGTTTTAGTATAATAATTTGTAATTTTTTGAATTTAAAAAGCAATGATTTAGTAAAAGTTTCACTTTCTTATTTCCTAAAAACATGTATTTTTAAAAAATAAACCTGTACTAAAAATATGCCAAATTTTGAATATTTTTGAAGCCAGGTTAGATTTTCAAAAAATTTCCGGTTACCGTCAGACCCCCATAGCGCCCCATCACCCTAATTTGTCCGCTGCCCTTCAGAGGTACCCAGCACTGGGCTCTATATAAGTATATATATAAGAATTCCTCGTTTAATTAGTAATAAGAAAAATAAGATAGGCCTCTGTCCCTTTGCCCTCCATTTCGCAAACCAATAGGATATTTAAGGGAATTAGTTTTTCTAGATTTTATTTCTAATGATTTTCATTGATAAATTAATTCAAAATTAATTCCTTAGCACACTATATACTACTTATCTAACGATATAATTGAATGATTTCACAATTAAAAATAACTACTATAAACTACAATAAACTTTCCTGCTCTATATTTAATTTCATCTCTAAATTCATCTCTTTAATACATTTATTTTTTTCAGATGCAAGTAATCGAACTAAGAATGAAACTGAAGATTATTTCTGTGAAGAATGTTTATCTGGATTCCTATCATTGTCTGATTTGGAAATCCATATACAGGAAGGCCATTCAGAAGAACTACTCTTAACAAGGCATCTGAGCGATCGGAAATACGGTGCTAAAACCAAATCGGAACCCCTTATTCGCATAATTCCTCAGAGCAAGAAGGCTTCTAAAGTGGCCTTACATAAGCGATATAATACCGACAAACAGTCTTTGCAATGTCCTAAAAATCAAGAAAAATTGAAATCTAAACAAACTGATCAATGTTTGGGAACTCTTTCTAATAACAAGCATTCAGGCCAAAAGCCTTTCGTTTGTGATCACTGCGACAAGGGTTTCTCAGATAAGAGTAATTTCACTAGGCATTTACTTATTCATACAGGCCAAAAGCATTTCGTCTGTGATCACTGCGAGAAGCGTTTTTCTCAGAAGGGACATCTCAAGAGGCATTTACTTATTCATACAGGCAAAATGCCATTCGTCTGTGATCAGTGCGAAAAGGGTTTTCCTCATAAGGCCAATCTCAAGAGCCATTTACTTATTCATACAGCCAAAAAGCCATTCGTCTGTGATCAGTGCGAGAAGGGTTTTTCTCAGAAGGGCAATCTCAAGACCCATTTACTTATGCATACAGGCCAAAAGCTTTTCGTTTGTGAACACTGCGGCAAGGGTTTTTCTAAGAAGGGCCGTTTCAATAGGCATTTACTTATTCATACAGGCGAATATCCTTTCGTCTGTGTTCAGTGTGACAAAGGTTTCTCAAATAAAATAACTCTCAATAGGCATTTACTTATTCATAAGTCTTCTGTCTGTGATCAATGTGATAAGCGTTTCTCGCGAAAATGTGATCTCAAGAGCCATTTACTTATTCATACAGCCAAAAAGCCATTCGTCTGTGATCAGTGCGAGAAGGGTTTTTCTCAGAAGGGCACTCTCAAGACCCATTTACTTATGCATACAGGCCAAAAGCTTTTCATTTGTGAACACTGCGGCAAGGGTTTTTCTACGAAGGCCCGTTTCAATAGGCATTTACTTGTTCATACAGGCGAAAAGCCATCTGTCTGATCAATGTGATAAGCGTTTGTCGCGAAAAGGTGAACTCAAAAGTCATTTGAAAATCCACTCTTAAAAAACTGTCTTTATTTAAATGCTCTTTTGAGGTATTTTAAGCCCTTTGAACCAGATCTGGTCTTCAGATTAAGACAAGGAATTTTATTCAGGTTGAATAATGAAATGTATTGTCTTGTTTAGATGTTTTATTTTCCAATCACGAGAAGGTTTCGGCGAAAACTCTCCACCATTATCAGTCAGTGTTTGAATTATATAGCGCTCATTATTTCATTATCCAACCTGAATAAAATTCAGAAATAGCCAACAGATAAATCAGGATGCCCAGCTAATTACAAGGCAATTAACTTCGAACCAGTTGACGACCAACAGTCAAAGCCATTTGATTTTACTATAGCTAAAAGCACCATTTTTTTACCCTCTAGTCCAGAGGTTCGCAAACATTTTTAGTCCCCGACGCCCTTAATATATCATAATATTTCCGCGTATTTTCAAAGTCAAAAAACGGTCTACCTAATTCAGTTGATGCGGTTAGGTTAGTTTAAAAATATAATAATAAATGAACCACGTATTTCAAAATCTCAAACAACTTATCAAATTATTGTTTGAACATCTTAATGCTTAAGATGTTATCCTGAATAGAATATTAGTTTTGTCACCTGTTGCATATATGTTCCACTAATACTTTATTTCTCTCTCTGATTCTATGTTTATTAGGGTGGCTGTTAATCAATAATAAATATATTTACAGCACCCTCACCATCGATAAGAAATAACGTAATATTGATGTGAACTTTTCTATTTCCTATTAAAATTGATTAAAGGTTTCAAGAAGACTTTTTGCCTTTTTTCTCTATTTCCACGTAGGTATATGTCGACGAGTGCGTTTTTTATGTCGATAAATGCAAGATTATGGAATCCTCTATGAATTATATCCTATGCGTATATTTCATAAATTCTAGATAGCGTAGCAATCAATTATGACCTGAATGGATTACTTTGAAAGGTTTTTATATCTTCTCATTATTTTTTAGATCTTATTAAAAATTAAAAAATACAATTTTATAGAATAGACCCCATGGTGGTCTCAAGTGATGAATTTTTACCAATTTTGACGCTGTAAGGAAATAACTATATGGATAAAACGCAATGGACATAATTCAGAGAGAATTTTAATAAACAACTTCATTTGTTATATAACCTTGTATTGCCAAAAACAAAAAAGATATTCGTTAAAATTCACAAAAAATGTCTGTTTTTTCGCCTAAATCAATTTTAGTCAACAGTAAATCCCAAATCTGCCCTTTTGCTGCCCTTCATTCTCTAGCAGCTTCGCGCTGATTCTGCATTCAAAGTACTAATAAAATCTTAATTTTTTTATCCATTAAATTTCAAATGATTTAAATTGAAATGTTTATTTTATTCCACCAATAAATCCGAAACGGTTATCATTGTAAAATTTATATAATGTATTTATACACTAAAACTTTGATAACAAAAATCAAACTTTTTTCAATATTACCTAAATTTAATTTAGTTTTTTTTTAGTAAAATAAATAAATATATTTTTAATTATAATATAGTTTGGTTCAAATAGATTTATAACTATCTATAAATATATACCTATATAAAAATTATAATTGATCACCCCCTAATACTTATTTGCATTCTCGTTAACTGATATTAAGAAAGTAATCAAACGTAATATTATTATAGGGCAGGAAAAGTTAAGGCATCAATCTTTTTCAAGACTTGAAATAATAATATTTAATATAATAAGATATTATTGAAAACGTTTTTAAGATTCGTTAATTATAACAATTAAATATTCCAGCCCCTCCTAATCTGATCGCTAGACCCCAGAGATCGAAAATAATTTTCTCTGGATGCCGCGGGTCGCTGATGACGAAGCACCGCGGTACCCCTGGCAAAGATCCCGAGGTCGACGCCACCGCCTGAGCCTATCTGACCCCAACAAAAATAATCTTTATTTTCGTTCCTAAATTATTAAACAAGTCTTTAAGATTGTTTTTTAAAATATTTCTATTTTTTTAAATTATTGTATATATTTTAAATAAAAGAAATAGCAAAAGCTTCACGACTCGTTATTGAAACTTTGTTAAATATAAATAAATTCGAGCTATAAAAATAACTGAAATCCTATATTTACTAATATAAATTAATAATATGCATAATGTAAATTTAATTTTGTAATTAAAAATATTTTGTATTGCAGTGTTCTAATTTATAAATAAAATTTTTTTATTCATTGTCGAGTATTATTATTATTATTAAAAGCTAAAAAAGTTTATTTAGCAAAAAAATCTCAATGCATTTCTTGTGGGAGCAATTGTTCACAATTTGAGTCTACCGCTAGATGACCCTAGGTTCGGCAATCTGGAGGATTTTAGCTTATTTGGAAGACCGAACTAGGGGATTTATAATTTCAATCGTTGGCAACACTGCTGGCGGGATTATTATTGCTTTTTTCATCAAATAAAAACATAAAAATATATTATTTTGTTATATACTCATTTTAAAATATATAGTTCTATTAAATTAAATACGATTATTCCATTCTATATTATAATCTTTGACTATATACATATGGACTGCTAGTCGGGCAGCCGTTAGCGTACACAAGATCTGTAGCGCCCCAGTGGTGCAAAACCGTGGAGAAAATAAGAACTAATTTATGTCATTTGATCACCACTCGCCTGGATCAAATATTTTGAAAAGCTGATTAAAATAAAATAATTTAAAAAAAATGGTCCGTAGATGTTTTGCTGATTTGTGTCAACACAGATTTATTCAAAGAAAAGTAATAGACACATATTCTAAAGTCGCATTCTTTGGTTAAGTTATTTTGGTAAATAAAACCTTAAAAAAACTTAACCGTTTACTTATATCTATAACGACACAGGTTTCCAAAGGATCCTGAACTTCGAGAGAAATGGATGCATTCTCTAATTACCTTAAATCAACAAAAAAATACGTCAAACTTGCCAAAATACGCAGCCTTATGTGAACTGCATTTTGAAAAAAAAATTATTGAGCAAATTGGTTTTTCGTTTAAACGTCTGTCAAGTTCTGCAATTCCAACGATATTTCCACGTACAGAACATGAAAGGTAAATAAAATTGAAATATAAAGAAATACATTAAGATATATTTTCTGTTTTTATATTCTCTACTTAACTAATAAGTACCTGGGCCACCGAGCGATGCTCGGTAAATTTTCCCTCAGTTAATACAGCTATATATTAATCCCGAAACCCCTCGCCCCCGGACCCCCACCAATTGTCAAATTAATATTTGTAGGATTTAAAACTCGATTTTTAATAAATTAAATTTTCAAACTTATAATATATATGATAATGAACATTAAATACGCATTTCAGAAAATGAGTGTAAATGTGATGCGCAATTTAGACCTAGAGAAAACTTTTAAAAATTTTGACGCTCATGTTTTAGAAAATGATTTTATGGACAATCATAAATACAATCTAATAAAAGAAATAATAGAAATTTATTTGAAAATAAAATTATATCACTTTGGGAAAGAGTTTACTCGGGCATCACATCTATCATATGTTAGGAAAAATCTAACAAAAATAATATTGTTTAAAGGACAATAATGTATTTTTATATTTCTTCATATTTTCTAATTTATAATCTTTGACTATTTATAATAAATTGTATATTGTATTGTAGGTATAGTTAGTAGAATAAAATACCTGACTATGCTCCCATGGATAGGAACAGGATGAAATTAAATGAAAGAAAAAAGGAAGGTGGGTAGGAGGAATTCGCTGTATTTTGATCGAATAAATAAATGTTTTTGACTGAAATATAACCGACTTTTCATTATATTAAATTAATACTAACAATATTGATATATTTTAATAAAATTTATTATTTTGCATTTTTTTTTTTTTTTTTAATAAAGACAAATTTTTATATTTTTTAAATTATTCTTATTTATTAGAAATTTGATTTAGAATTTGTTTATTTGTATCTTACATATTTATATACAACAAATAAAACTCAGCGACGCATCTAAGGATCAATTTTTATTTGGTTGTAATTTTCAAAAAGTTTTAAATTCCCTCTCAAGGATTTTTAGTTATTATTTCCTCCATGGTCAACCGTCAAATTCCCTCTCATGGATTTTTAGTTATTATTTCCTCCATGGTCCCACCGAGGCGCTACAGATCTTGTGTACACTCTGTTAACATTGCTTCTATAGGGAAAAGAGGGGTGGCTAGCAGTCCATATGTATTGTGACAAACCTGGACTTGTAAAATAATTTATTGTTTATTTTACTTCGCCCAGTTTGCGCTCTGACCAAGCTACCCTTGCACTTCTCCTCAATATTGAAGATGAGACAATATTGAGTAGGTTGCAACAATAAAATGGTTTACGAGCAGGGTGTACTTAGGGAGATAATCTGCTATGCTTAGACGCTCTATAAATTATATTAAAAGGCGCAATGCTGAATTTAAAGGTGTTAGTGGTCTTTATCTGCTTCGCTAAGTTGCGCCCTTGTTGGTCTAAATGATGTTATTGTGATTAGCCCCCCGTTAATTAAGTGAAATATTGATGAGGCTAAAGATGCTGCACAGGGAAGTACCTTATGGAACAGATACTTGAAAAAATAAACTAAAAATCAACCTGGTAGAAAATTTTCCTTTATAATTGAGGGTAAAACGAACTGGAGCGATCAGTTACCTGGAATTGGAAGCTGAAAAGAAAAAAATCTTATTGTCTATAGAAGGATTGATAATAGAACCAGGTAAATTAATTCAATTCAAGTAACTGGAATTTGTTTATATTAAAAATATTGTTTATTTATAATAATTGAAATCGTGACTTTACTAAGTTTACCTTGTAAAAAAAATTTATCAATTATAAATTTGTTGGTAACTTAAGGTAAGTAATTATATTAATAATAACAATAATAAAAATAATTTATCACGATATTTCAATGGTGAACAATTAATTCTTCACTTGAGGATAATCAAAATTGACTTTAAAAAATGTTATTATAAACAATCTACCCAAAATTGGTTTTAATAATACATTAATTCAATGTAAACAATGAATTATCGATTGGTACAACCCAATTGACTGGAAATTTAAATTTTAATATAAAATAATTTATTCAAATTAATTATCACTATTAAATTAATCAAAACTGTACAGAATTGATTGTTCACTTGAGAAAATAATTAATTGGGAAGTCAGTATTAATAAAAATTAATATTCAAAAGCCCTAATTCCTTCAGTCAAATTTTGACAGGTGAGTTATAATATTTAGTTTTATTTAATTTTTTAAATTTAATATAAATAGTTTTATTATCTAATAATGTGCAATTTGCAGTCCTTATCCGTTAATTTAATCGGTATGTCATTATTTGGTTTAGTTCATTTGAATTAACCATTCATTAATGTTGATGACATGGTTTGTTTGTTTACATATTTTGACAGTTGTCAAATACTATTTGTTTTGACAGATGTCACTCGCTTCCCTGATTCATTTGACGTCAAATATACTGCCTGATTACACTTCAATCAGGTGTTTAACTCTTTCAAATTTCCACACAAATCTTAATTTAATTAATTAAATTAAACAATTTCAACCTTTGGTCGTAATCATGTATTTCTTATAATATTATTAATTTTAATTTAAAATAAATTTTCTCAATAAAGGTTATTATTATATTTTGGTAATTTGCTGCAACAACACATCCGCTAAATAATAATTGCGATTATTTAATTTAAACGTTTTATGAATAACTGGTATTGGAATACGCTTCAATGCATATTCAATTGATTTAATGATTTATTGTGAAGAATGGATCGGAATTTTGTCTGTGATTTGTGTCATTATTCTCTTGACCACTAGGTAGGTTTTATTGAAATGGAGTTGTCAACTGCTTCGGATACTACCGACCCATTTGGGGACTATACATTTACTATAAGTTAAACTTGTTTTGTTTACTTTTTTTTTCTAATAGTTCAGTGACAATTCCCAGAATTACTTTCCTCCCGCGGTTTCAATATTTTGATCACATGACACAGCGTGGGTCCGCCATCTTTCTTTTAGTATTTTTCAATTACCAGATAATTTAATTTTAATATTAAAAAAATTTGCATTTAATTCAAGGTTTTTTTTTTCGAATGTTTTATTGCAATCAGATTACTTTAATTTAGTATTTGATTCTAATTTAATTGGATTAATTCCTTATTGAGATGACCGGGATAATTGAAAGTGTTTGCCTTAATTAATTATTTAAGCTTAAAGTTAAATATAATTCTATACAAATTTTATAAATTTTTATTTTTAAATTGTTAATTTTAAATATTTTAAGTGTTTGAGTTCAAAAGTTTTACGAAATTGAATGGAACATCAAAGAGTTCAATATGACGCCATGCGTTGCTTTAGCCCGCGTTAGTGATTAATTCGAACCGGTCGCGAATTATGCTCAATTGTATATTGAAAAAAAAGTACGTAGGGAGTTTGATAATTCAATTGAATGCACTTCAATGTTTTACTTAGCTGTTGGCTTCCACAGGTAATTGAACACGTGTCCAAGGACACACGCCGACAACGCCGGTGTTCGCCGAAGTCCGAGATCTGCCGATTTTTCTGGCAAATATCCTTTTCCCTCTGTAGAATCACACGTAACAGGTTCACGGACACATTCACAAATCCAAAATGTAATGAGATTAGGTGGATTCACAAAGATTTTTTGCTAACAGATGTAATTCACTGGGACTAATACGACTTAGGTGTTATCACTTTGAAGGTCAATATACAAGAGAAAGATCTTTCCGCCCGGAGGTCGTTTGCCTCCTTCTCTGCAGACTTAATTAGTTATCACGCCACGACAGGGCGACACTAATCAATCAGCGGTGATTTATCGAGGTCTCTTTGTCTATAGATGTCATTACATGTTCCTTTCCAGCGTTCATTCAAATTCTTTTTTATATCACTTTATTTTAATTATAGTTTAAACAATTATTTTAACATATAATATTTAATTTTATTCACAATTATAAGTATGACGATGGTTTTCGTCACATTCCCCCCTTCAGAAATCAAATAATCTTCTATTGGATTTCTGAACTTGACTGAAGTTATTTGGCCTTTGATTTTATTGGTTCACTTTTTGGTGGCACCAGTTTACTTAAATCTAAATTGGCTTTTCCGCCTTTTCATATAAATAAACAAAATTTTATATCCAGGGTGATTTTCCCTTTATACCCGCAATGATATTACCCCCAACCCCTTTCTATTTTGTTCCTAACCCAATTATTCATTAATAAATTTATCCCCCATCTTCCATTTCCAGGTCCGATCGCTCACTGTCACTCCCAATCATGATCCGTCAGGTTGTTTTAATTCTGTATCTAACCAATATACTACCATTCCTTACGTGAAACCTACCAACGTTTTCTTAGCTTGAAAAGCTTTGACTTCTTCCACGTCATGACTATTCAGGCTGGTCATCTCGGCCAATCCTACACTAACTCGGAATTGTTACTACTAACTTTTGGATTGATCATTCATTTTAGGGTCGTTGCCCAGTATTTCCTTAGAAACCACACATTTACGTTAGATTGTATTATTTTACACACTAGTGGCAATGAATGTCACCGGCTGCTTCACTCTTCCCCATCAATGCTGGACCAGGGTACCGCGCGCTAAACAAATCATTCCATGTCATTGATCTCCACAATTCGTACCAAAGATAGGTTGGAACTTCCCACTCATGAATTCGGGCTATTGATTATCTATTTTATTTCTCAACTATGACATTATCCTAGGTGGTACGGTTATGAGGTGGTTATTCGTGACACAATTTATCGTGAGTTATCTAGTTTTATTATGGATCTACCATGTTGTTCAATTTAAGACCTTTCTGTAGGGTTTTTAAGAAACCCCCCCCCAATTATTGTTATTTGTTTTCCTGGCAATTCCCCCCCCATTCCCAATTACTTCAATGGTTTATTACTGATTCTAATTTTGTTTTCCCCCAAATTAATTCGAACTTTTGTCCGAAGGTCTTTCGTCTGTCCTTCTGGTCCGGTGTAATATTGAAGACTTAATTGACTGGTTGTTGGTGTCGTTAGTTACTTAGGACCTAGATTAGTAAGAACGCGCTTATTCTATGTTAGTTAGAACTAGGGTTAGTAGAAAAAGAACGCATTTACAATGTTTAGTGGTTAGTAACTTAGGTCTAAGATTAGTACGAACGAACTTATGCTAAATTAAGGGTAAGTACTTAATCTAGTGTTAGTACGAACGTATTTACAAATTATCTTCACTTCATTACACTTTTCCAGAATATGTCCGTTTGTCGTTTTGGTCAAAATTTTGTCATTCAATAGGGACGATTGTCTGTAACGTCTCGTTATTAATAGGGTGTTACTATTTAGGATACTCAAAGGAATGTGAAGTAGGGGCTGAGCCTCCCCTTTAGCCTAAGGCCACATTCAACTGTTAGTTCAACTCGGTGATCGGTGAATGATATTCTTTCACACTCCTAATATTGAACGTCCCTATTGTTCTACCATTTTCATGTTCTAATTGATATGCATTGGGTAACACCTTGGATACCCGGTATGGTCCCCTGTAGAGTAGGAATAACTTCCTAGTCTCTTCTCCTGATTTCGGGAATTCTAGAGCTTTAACCATTACTAAATTCCCCACTTTAAATTGTGTCACCTTTTTGGTACGGTATCGTTTCTGTCTCTTCTCAATTTTCTGTTCAACCCCTTTTCGGATTTTGCTTTTTATAATTTGGTTATTTTCCCGAGGGATACCTCCCAAGTTGTAATACCGGTGGGTTTGGCTAATGAAGCTGGTTGGGTTCTGTTTATGTACTAACTGAGGGGTATTGGATAAACACTCATTGTGACAGTTATTCATCAAGAATTCGATTTCTGGGATTTCTAAGTCCCATTCCTTTTGGTCCGAGTAGACGCGGGATCTTAAATGCCTGAGTACTTCCTTCATCTGCCTTTCTACAGGGTTAGATTGAGGGTTCCTCTTTTCTCCTATTACCCCTTTTAATATACTTGATGTTGTGGGAAGGATTCCTAGCAAGTCTTGGGATGACAGTTGTTGTTTTAAGACTGACCTCTTTATAAGAGACACCTCACTTCCTGTGTCCACCAGTGCCCATATTATGCCCTTTTGGCATTTCAGTGGCAGCCATACGCAACTGGGGGCAGGATGCGGGTTCTCCTGATGGTCCTGCGTATATATAGCCGCTGTCATTGGTTCATTGTTTACTTCTCTCTCCTCCTGGTTCAATCGGCGTTTTTTTTTTTCTTCTTATGATGGTTTGTTCAGACTCTATTAATTCATCCTCTTCCGAGGACGAATTATGGCCGATTGCTTCGATTCTATCAGGCCGTTTCCTTTTCAGGATAACTCGGACCCGATCTCCTTCCGCTGGTGGTATTACTGCCGTATACATATCCTCAGTAGGTTTAATTGGTGATACAACTTCGTTGAATTTCGTTTCCGGCGCCCTTGGGTCGTCATGAACTAATGCTTCAACGTTTATAACTGTCCTTGGTTCTGGTGGATTTTCCAACTGTTGGGTCCTCTCCGTTTCGCTTTTCTCTTCTTCTCTATGTTTTTCTTCTGCCACTATTTTAGGTGTTACCCGGGTTTCAGTGGTGACCCTAAAATGGGTCTCTTTGATTTCCACTTCCCGGCTATCCGCGCTGTATTTTATCGTTTCTTTAGTGGCTTGGCGATTTTCGATGACCCTTTTCACCAATTTCCCTTTTTCCTCTTCGTCCTCTTGGAAAGTAGCAGCTACCAATGGTCCGACTAATGTCGTTTTTTTTTTATTTTCCATTATTCGTATCCGTTGGTAGTTTTCCCTCCTTTCCTGGGACGGTTTCGGTGGGGTCATTTTGTTTTGTTCTTTGGGGCCCTTTAATTGCTATTGGGGCCCTCGTGTTCCATTGTTTCTTTGGTTTCCTGTCGGTGTATTGCGGTTCGGATGATTTCGATTGAAATTGTCCATATTTCTGCGGTCGCTGGGCGGAATATTAAAGTTCGGCCTCTCAATTGGTCTTTGTGCATCGGCCTCCTTGAGGACATGTTCCATAGCTTGACGGGTTCCCGCTGCAGCCAGGTACATGTACTCGTTCGGAAAATGACGTATTATTTTCAATAGGACCTCCTCTTCTTTAAGCTCATAAAGAGAAAAATACTTGGCCCACCTCAGCCAGCGGTAGAAATGCTGGGTCCGACTTTCTCCATGCCGGGCCTGGAATTGTGACCCACACAGTCTGGCTAACATTTCTCCCTGGGCCGTGGCACTCCAATATTCTCCCATGAATGCCGTTTTTAGCTCTTGTAGCTTCTGGAGTTGGTAGTGTTGTGCTCTATGCCATTCGAGCGCAGGACCTTTTAGACACAGCTGAAATAAGAAAACCTTTTCCGTTTCGGAGAACATGGCGTGCTGGATGGTTTCCTCATAGTACTCCCACGCCTCTTTAGGGTGGTTAACCCAATCCTGATGCCCCCAATACGACTTTCGCATACTTAACCGGGTTTTCAGTTCGGTCACCGATTGTATGGAATACCCCATTGGATTGGGCACTATGGTCGGACCACGGATTTGATTCGTAATTTCTTGTTTCATCGTCTGTAATTGCCCTTGTAAATTTTTTGTTGTTTCTTCTGTTGAGTCTTTAATCAGCTCCACTTTGTGGTTCAGACTAGCGACTTCAACTTTGTTTTCTTGCTGGGCCTTCTCGATTCGATGTTCTAACTGTTTGGTCTTTTCCTCCACGAAATCTTGTACGCTTTCGATGGCATTCGCATTATGTTGAACTCTCGATTTACAAATATCATCGATCAGCTGATTTTGTTGTTTCAGCTGTTCTATTTCTTTTCGTTGTTCTGTGTTGAAGTTTTCCACCTGAACCTTGACCGCTTGTACTTCCATTTGAAGTTGGCTATGGTTTTGGTTTAGGTTTACTATGGTTGTTTGTACTTGTTTAATGTCGTAGGCTTGACTCTGTAGTTGGTGATTGACTACTTGAAAATTTTTATCAATATCTTGGCTTTGAGAGTCCAATTTCGATTCAATCTCTGATGTAATCTTTGATGTAATATTTGATGTAATATTTTTTTCCATTTGTTGGTTTTGAACCTGTATTTGTGCTAGACTTTGTTGGTTTTGAACCTGCATCTGTGCTAGACTTTGTTGGTTTTGAACCTGTATTCCTGCTAGCATTTGGACCTGCATTCTTGATAGCATTTCCATGATTTGGCTAGTATTCAGTGCTGGCTCTTCCTCGTGCTGTTTTTGTTGTGGGTTTTCCCCCTTTTCTTGTTTAATATTAGTGTCCTCAATTTCTGTCCTTTCTCTGTCACTGCTCGTGGTGAGTTGGGTTTCAAATTGTTTTGCCAACTCTTCCACGTTTGCTTGGTCTAAGTTTTCTTTACCAGTTTCTGCCAGGTTATTTATCTCTGAACAGAAGAATTCTGCTAGGTCAGATTCTTCTTGTTCTTCTCTGGATTCTTCTGGTGTATACGGAACTTCCTTTGATTCCCGGTATTGACTGTTTTCGTCCCCCATATTTTCCCCGTTATTGGCCGTTATGTAGGTTTTATACTACTAGAAAAATTTTCCCCCTTTGGTCTACTTATTCGTAGGCCTGCCTGTGCCTGTATCCCAGCCGCACCTCCACCAAATGTGACAAACCTGGACTTGTAAAATAATTTATTGTTTATTTTACTTCGCCCAGTTTGCGCTCTGACCAAGCTACCCTTGCACTTCTCCTCAATATTGAAGATGAGACAATATTGAGTAGGTTGCAACAATAAAATGGTTTACGAGCAGGGTGTACTTAGGGAGATAATCTGCTATGCTTAGACGCTCTATAAATTATATTAAAAGGCGCAATGCTGAATTTAAAGGTGTTAGTGGTCTTTATCTGCTTCGCTAAGTTGCGCCCTTGTGGGTCTAAATGATGTTATTGTGATTAGCCCCCCGTTAATTAAGTGAAATATTGATGAGGCTAAAGATGCTGCACAGGGAAGTACCTTATGGAACAGATACTTGAAAAAATAAACTAAAAATCAACCTGGTAGAAAATTTTCTTTATAATTGAGGGTAAAACGAACTGGAGCGATCAGTTACCTGGAATTGGAAGCTGAAAAGAAAAAAAATCTTATTGTCTATAGAAGGATTGATAATAGAACCAGGTAAATTAATTCAATTCAAGTAACTGGAATTTGTTTATATTAAAAATATTGTTTATTTATAATAATTGAAATCGTGACTTTACTAAGTTTACCTTGTAAACAAAATTTATCAATTATAAATTTGTTGGTAACTTAAGGTAAGTAATTATATTAATAATAACAATAATAAAAATAATTTATCACGATATTTCAATGGTGAACAATTAATTCTTCACTTGAGGATAATCAAAATTGACTTTAAAAAATGTTATTGTAAACAATCTACCCAAAATTGGTTTTAATAATACATTAATTCAATGTAAACAATGAATTATCGATTGGTACAACCCAATTGACTGGAAATTTAAATTTTAATATAAAATAATTTATTCAAATTAATTATCACTATTAAATTAATCAAAACTGTACAGAATTGATTGTTCACTTGAGAAAATAATTAATTGGGAAGTCAGTATTAATAAAAATTAATATTCAAAAGCCCTAATTCCTTCAGTCAAATTTTGACAGGTGAGTTATAATATTTAGTTTTATTTAATTTTTTAAATTTAATATAAATAGTTTTATTATCTAATAATGTGCAATTTGCAGTCCTTATCCGTTAATTTAATCGGTATGTCATTATTTGGTTTAGTTCATTTGAATTAACCATTCATTAATGTTGATGACATGGTTTGTTTATTTACATATTTTGACAGTTGTCAAATACTATTTGTTTTGACAGATGTCACTCGCTTCCCTGATTCATTTGACGTCAAATATACTGCCTGATTACACTTCAATCAGGTGTTTAACTCTTTCAAATTTTCACACAAATCTTAATTTAATTAATTAAATTAAACAATTTCAACCTTTGGTCGTAATCATGTATTTCTTATAATATTATTAATTTTAATTTAAAATAAATTTTCTCAATAAAGGTTATTATTATATTTTGGTAATTTGCTGCAACAACACATCCGCTAAATAATAATTGCGATTATTTAATTTAAACGTTTTATGAATAACTGGTATTGGAATACGCTTCAATGCATATTCAATTGATTTAATGATTTATTGTGAAGAATGGATCGGAATTTTGTCTGTGATTTGTGTCATTATTCTCTTGACCACTAGGTAGGTTTTATTGAAATGGAGTTGTCAACTGCTTCGGATACTACCGACCCATTTGGGGACTATACATTTACTATAAGTTAAACTTGTTTTGTTTACTTTTTTTTTCTAATAGTTCAGTGACAATTCCCAGAATTACTTTCCTCCCGCGGTTTCAATATTTTGATCACCTACAGAGCTACAAAAATGAACGAGGAAGAAATTAAAAATGAAATTCCAAATTCATATTGACATTAGGTATTAGCTTGAGTTCGGGGATCAGTGGCCAAGAGGATAAGAGCTAAGGCATCCCGGGTTCGAACCCCGGCTGAGCCTTTTGTCTATAATAAAAAAATATTTTCTTCGTTCCCTAATTTAATTGATTTTTATGTTTTTGCCTCTAATAGCTGGGTTGGAACCCGTAATGTTGTTTTACATATAAATATATTTAATTCGAAGCAAGTCCGAATTGGTTCATTTATATTCACTTCGACTCGATTTTAACTCGCTAGTGTCCATGGAGGCCTTGCACATTTATATCTAACTAAAAATTGCAATTTTAACTTTTTCAGGGCCACATTTCTTATGCTTTGAATGTCACACAATGTTCATTAGTGAAGAATTTCTGGAGAAACATCAAAAGAAATGTATACATAGAAAATTACATTTAATTTTAAAAATTAAATTTCAATTGAGAAGTAATACATCAGCTGATGGTAAGTTCATTTATTTGATTGATAACCTTGGAAGCATTCTTCAAATTCTAATTTAGATGAAAATAGACCTCTGTACCTTTGTCCTCCATTTTGCAAACCATTAGGATATTCAAGGGATTAAGTTTTTCAAGATTTTATTTCTAATAATTTTCATTGATAAATTAATTCCTTAGCACACTTTATACTACTTATCTAACAATATTATTGAATGATTTCACAATTAAAAATAACTAAACTACAATAAACTTTTCTGCTCGATATACAATTTCATTTTTTAATACATTTATTTTTTACAGATAATGAAACTAGTGAAGATATTTACTGTGAAGAATGTTTGTCTGAATTCGAAAGCCATATGCAGGAAGGCTATTCAGAAGAAGAACTCTTCACAAGTCATCTGAGCGATCGGAAAAACTGTGCTGAAATTAAATCGGAACCGCTTATTGCCATGATTCCTCAGAGCGAGAAGGCCCCTAAAGTGACTTTAGATAATCGATATAATGCCGCCAAACGGTCTTTACAATGTCCTATCCATCAAGAAAAATTGCAATCAAAACAAACTAATCAATGTTTGGGAACTCATCCTAATAACAAGCATACAGGCCAAAAGCCTTTCGTCTGTGATCAATGCGACAAGAGTTTTTCACAAAAAGGTGTTCTCAAAAGGCATTTGATTATTCATACAGGCGAAAAGCCTTTCGTCTGTGATCACTGCGAGAAGGGTTTTTCACAGAAGGGGCATCTCAAGAGCCATTTACTTTTACATACTGGTGAAAAACCATTTGTTTGTGATCACTGCGAGAAGGGTTTTTCACAAAAAGGTGTTCTCAAAAGGCATTTGATTATTCATACAGGCGAAAAGCCTTTCATCTGTGATCACTGCGAGATGGGTTTTTCACAGAAGGGGCATCTCAAGAGCCATTTACTTTTACATACTGGTGAAAAGCCTTTCGTCTGTGATCAATGCAATAAATGTTATACACGAAAATCTACTCTCAAAACGCATTTATTAATTCATACTGGCGAAAAGCCTTTCCTCTGTGATCATTGTAACAAGCGTTTCTCAGATAAGAGTAATCTCACAAGCCATTTACGTATTCATACAGGCAAAAAGCCTTTCATATGTGATCACTGCAAGAAGGGTTTTTCATTTAAAAGTGATCTCAAAAGGCATTTACTTATTCATACAGGCGAAAAGCCTTTCGTCTGTGATCATTGCAAGAAGGGTTTCTCACTAAAAGTTAATCTCAAAAAGCACATGAAAATCCACTCCTAGAAAATTGACTCTATTGCTTCTATTATAAATAACTAAATTAAATATAACTCAGAAATGTCAAACAGATAAATGGATTAAATTCGAAGCAGTTGAAACTCATCTCTGAAAACCAACAGTCATTTAGATTCAACCTTTGTGTCTACTGAAACTATTTTGTACTTCTCCCCATGTGTATATATTGTATGATTTTGCTTGAACAATAAACAAGCTCTACTTCGACATGTTTGAATATTTATTTTACCCAAATTTGTCCTGTTTATATTCCAATTCAAAAATCCAATCAAAATAATTTATTTTTTTGTCTATGTGTTATTCTCTTGAACTGGTTCTTATTTGCTTTTTATTTTTTGTTGAACATAAGACAGTTTTTTTTTAGTATTATGATCTCATATAATGGCGTTTCGAACACTTACATGACAGTCATTATCAACATGACAATTTTTTATTTAAAAACATACCCTTGTTACAACTCAATATTTTAATATTTTTCTTTTTTTTTTATATTAAATAAATTTATGAGTATTAGGTATTGTTTCGCGAGATCTAGGAATACCTGGGTCGCTTTGAATTGTTAATTTTAAAAATCCTTTTTTCAATTACAGGTGCGTAGTATAAATTGAGATTTTACGGTAAAGGTCACAATCAATCGCTAATCATTACAGTAGTCCAGTGTTTCGCAAACTTTTTGTGTTCAAAGTACACCTACCAAATCAACAAATTTTAAAAGAACACTAAAGAAAAAAACCAATATTTATTTATTACTAAGGTAGTTGTTTCGCGACAATACTTGCAAAAAGTTAATGCTAGAGTATATAGAACAGACAATAAGGATTTCATTCAATTCATAAGTCCACAACTGTTTGCTGTTTATGTACAACTACTAGCCAATCCCATCCTCGTTTTACAAATCTGGCAACATTGTCCGAGCTTGAATATTTTTATCAGTAATGGACCAATGACAGATAAATACATTACTATATAAAGATCGATTTATAAAACAAAAAGTTCTTAATCAACGATTAAAAGCTGTTGCGACAATGGCTGAAGCGAAAAATGCCAAAAAATTACTAATGTTAACCCACTTTTTAGGTTAAATAAATGCATTGTTGAAAGCTTGTTTTTAGTGTAAATTTTTCATTATATATTTTTCATTATTATCTAAGAAACTGTGTTGTAATAATGAATTCAAATTTTTCTTAAAAATGTATTAGTATTAGTTTAATGTTGGTTTAGTTTTTTATGTAACCATGGTAAGAAGAGTTTCTTAATTATAATTAAATATGTATGTAAACTTTCCGATATCTTGAATTATTTATATCAAGATGAAGAATTAATATTCTATGATGATGGATGTGAAAACAACTATCAGAATTTATACATGTATTTATAAATATTCATCTATTTTTTCAAATTGAGTAGAGTACTATGATGTTTATTATTCAATATTTGTTCTTAAATGAGGCTAATTAAAACCATGAGAACAGTTAGAATGTTCTGTCAACAAGGGAAAAAGACTTAAAAAAAAATCTTTATGTCACTTATCAATCTTTTTATTTTAAAACTGGGAGACAGTTTCGGCCGACACTCTCAAGCCATCTTTGAGTAAAAGTACAAATACATAAACCTTACAATTGCAAATACAAATCAAGAAACAAATATATATAAAGATCAGTTCACTCACCCTCAGTTCTCAATAGTACATTGGTAATATTATTTTTATTTTACATTTCTTTTGTTCAACAAAATTCCAACATCTGTTGTTATGATGAGAGTAACAAATGCAATTCTATAAAATTGAAAAAATATATAAAGACATTTTTCTTTTTCTTTGTCATATTATTTAAAATTAGGTTCATTATTTGAAATGCTCTCTCACCTTGATTACCAATCACACACTTGTTTTTATTACTCAGCACAAAAAATTCTTTTAAAATACAATTGTAACATTCAATTATTTACATTCACAATATTCTCCCATTAATCCAATTTTAGGACAATTCATAATTTTTCACTCTTTGATCAATTCAATTTCATTCTATATAAAACTTTTCTATTTTTAATATAAAAATAAAAATAGTGTATGACGTTATACCAGCTGCCAACACAATTAAATTAAAACCCCAGTCTTCAAAAACAAAAATTCATACAAAACAAGATATACAACATTAACAATTTTCAACAAAGGTACTATAATTATACAGTTACCATCAAACAGCAGAGAGCAAAACCTCAGGAAAAGTCAACACACTACACCGCTCCCAAAAAATCACACTCGAAACAACCAACTTATTTTTATGAACATATACAATTCAGCTTATTAGTTTGCTTATTAGGTCGCTATAGTATCGGACATTGTTCTCAGTGTCTACTTTAAAGTTGACTACTTTGTCTCTATTCCTCAGAATGTGTAGGGATTCTTTCATCTTACGTATGAAATCATCCCTCTCCTGCTACAATATAGAGACATCATTAAAATAAACTCATTGATTTGAAGTCAATTTACGTGAATGGCCAATGCAGATATTAATTTGACCTTTACTACCGATTTGTATTCAGCATTCCTTGTCATAGCATTCTCTTTGTTTCTCCTATGTATGTTCTATCACAGTCTTTGCATTTTATCTCATATGCGACATTGTTTTCATTATAAACATCCTTGACAGTTGGAACCCGATACAAAGATAACAGGGGTTTTACAGGGCGTTTAGCCAGCATTACACCTGCCACCCTAAACATTCTCACTATCATATCGGTTAATATTGGTACATGTGTTAACGATCCCATGAATCTCAATGGATTTTCTTGTATTTTTCTTTTTCCTCTTTAACATAGTATCTTCTTCTTAGATTTTCCACCAACTCTCTCGGATAACCATTCTGTACACATTTAATAATAATTATTTTATACCTTTTAGTGTATTTTATTTGTTGCATTTAATTTTTTGAAGTCGGTTTTATTTTCTTAAAAATTTTTGTTCACACATTTACTTAGTAGGTACTACGCAGAAATTACTGGGAAAACAATAGAAAACATAATATTATGAACAAAATGATATATAATAATTGAAGGAGACAATAAAAAAGTGTCTCTTCTGCTGGAATTATAAATTATATTTATAACGAGACTATAGTTATTCATACAGTAATTCTTGTGAATCAATTGTAATAGACTGATGAAGAGGGCAAAGCCCTCGGAAACTATAGTCTCGTTATAAATAAAATTTATAATTCTAGCAGAAGAGACATTCTTTTATTGTCTCCTTCACTATATAAAAATTCCGGTACCCTCGGCACAAAAACTTTCAATTTGATTTATAATAAGTTTAATGAATTAAGTGAAACTCATTCTAAGTCAGAGCTGACTTTTTTCATGAGTCTTGGTTTTGTTTTGTAATCCTTATTTTTTTTATTATTATTATTAAGGTAGTTGTTTCGCGACAATACTAGCAAAAAGTTAATGCTAGAGTATATAGAACAGACAATAAGGATTCATAGTTCATAAGTGCAAAACTTTTTGCTGTTTATGTACCAATTCTAGCCAATCCCGTGCTCGTTTGACAAATTTGGCACCATTGTAAGAGATTGGATATTTTTATATTAAAATGACAGATTAAATACATTTTAAATTTCTATAAAAATCGTTTTGTTATTTTTTAACAAATGTAACCTTATGAAAATTATAATTTCGAAAAAATACCGACATGCATCTTTTGCCTGGTTAAATAAATGCGCTGTTGCCAAAATGTTTTTAGTGAGAATTTTTTTTATACATTTTTCATTATTTATTCCTTATTATCTCAGAAACTGTGTTGTAACTATGAATCAAAATTGTCTTAAAATATGTATTTGGTTATTGTTTAATGTTGTTGGTTTTATAAAAATGGTAAGAAGGGTTTCTTAATTATAATTAAATAATATTTATGTAAATTTTCCCGTATAGTGCAATGCTAAGAGCCCGAAAAACTCGATTTTTGAAATTAAATATCTCCGGAACTGTATTGTTCATAAATTTCGTTTTGCCACCAATCGATGCAGAAGTATTTAAATAATAATATATCTAAATTTCAGAAAAATCCTAAGAAAACGCATTTGGCGGAACAACTACCTTAAACTTGATATAAACAATTAAAAGAAAGAATTTAATTTTAGGACAAATTCTAGGATTTTAGTATAGAAATATTTTATATTGTGAGCTGATTTTTTTAAAACATTTCAACTATTTTCAAAAATAAGCTGACGTGTTCGATGTATGCATCATGACTACCATACAACTTGGCCTCACTTATATTTAATATTTAATAAAATTATTTATAATCATGGAGGAAGGGGGTTAGTTTTTTGTATTTTTAGACTTCTGGGGTCCCACTGATTATGTACACAAAATTTGGTTGAGTTTAGTAAATGGCCAAGATTTTTTTTTTATAAATCATAAATTTAACAAGAAAAAGTTTTTGTTTTTCATTTTCGTCTGCAATTCTCTCCCTTTTTGTTGTCTTTAAAACCAAAATATAAATAAACCTTGCCGATTTTCTTCATGTTATATATTTTTCCCTCAACAGCTGACGATGTTGAATACAAAAAAAGAGAAGGAAATAAAAAAGAAGCTATTTTATTTTCTATCAAGATCAAATAAGTGACCAAAAGAAAAAAAAGAAAAAACATCAGCACACAGGCGTAGAGAGAAAAAAGTAACATTCAAGAGAGTTTTAAGTTGGTGGAAGCAGGAGTGGGGATGAACCAAGCCAAACCATCTCCCCAGTCACGTGTCAGCTTGTTCAAAAAGGAATATTCTTGAAATATACATCTACCATATGTACTGACTGAGTCTGTTTACCTATCTTCGGATATTGGCAAAATAAATTTTTTTAATACAGAAAGTTTCAATAGTATATGCATTCCAAGGAGAGTTAGTCCAAAATAAAAGATGCAACTTATAAATATTTTTAAGAACATTTCATTCCTTGTGTGCTGTGTTTATATATGTATATGTATCTATATACTCAGAGAAAAGTTTAAATTGACCTTAAACATTTGTTTTTTAACGTCGCTTCAGGTTTTTTTCAATTTGAATAATAATAACCTCTAATCCAAGGGTCTTCAACCCGCAGCCCCCGATATCTTTTCTGCGGCCCGCCAACAGCACTCTCAATAACGACTACAAAAAAATAATTTTTAGAAACACTTCCGAGATCAAAAGTATATCTTATATAGAGGCGACCGCCCCCCCCCCCCAAATCAGAGGTCTGGATCCGGCCAGCTGTTCAGAAAAAAAAAAAAATTGGCCCTTGATTTGTAAAACGTTGAAGACCCCTGGTCTAATCTATTCTATGTCTATACTAGTCTTTCATTTTATATCTTTTTAATTATACAGGGTGAGTCACGGGACACGGATGTTTATCAATAAAGCATAACTCTGCAGATTTTCCAAAAAACATTGGGGACAAATACTTGATGAGATCTCTCGGTTTGTTGCAGTGTATAACAACCAAAAAGATGTACTTCTCAGCAAAGTAATGTCGAATTAGAGGTAACCTATGTGACTATAATAATTTATTGAGGGCAAGGGCGGATCGGGGGGGGCTACATACAGGCCCGTGCCTGGCAGGAGGTGCAACACGTGCGTCGCACGCAGAGGCCAAAAAACGGCGGCCAAATCGACAGGGAATTTATAACAATTTTTTTTTTATTTTTTTATTTTAATGAACTTAAAATATGAGATTTGTAAAAAAATTAAATTTTTTGTTTTTTTTTAAATTGAAAATAAAGTTCTATGTGTGTGTGTTGGGGGGCTGACCCCCTCTCCCCTCCCTCCCCCGCTTGGACAATTCGATCGCGACACACTTTCGAGATAAAAAGTAGATCTTATATACATCGGGCACCTTATATACATTCTCCCCTCCTGGATCCGCCCTTGATTGTGGGACACAAACAGTCTTGTTTTTCCTTATATGTATTTATATGTATTGCAGACTGATAATGGCTTGTTGAGCGAGCTGAAACTGTTTCTAATTTGATTGAAATAAAAAATATCATGGTATATTTTCTTTAAATATTGAGGATTACCAACTACTTTGAGGGCTCAATTAACTTTACGAATTTTCCCTCGGGAAATGTCTATATATACAAAATATTTTATTTTCATAGAAACAATCACTAAACTATGACAATATTGAATGCTTATGAGCGAAAAATTATGTCTGACAAATGATAGCCATTTCCACGAAGGCGCTCTAGAAAGTTTGCGTCCACTCTTGCCAAAGTTTCTTCACCGATATCTGCAATTTCGGCACGTATTGCAGTCTTCAATTCTTCTACCGTGCTGGTTTTCCTCTATAGGAGCGTGATTTCAAGAATCCCCGCAGATAAAAATCGCACATGGAAAGATCGAGTGAACGCGGAGGCAAATCTCCAAATCGTGGAAATCATATGATTAAGGAATGCAGTTCGAAAAGCAGGGAGAAGCCGACTCTCGTTGTGTGGCTAGTGGCCCCATCCTGTTGAAACCACACTGATGCCATATTGATTCCTCGTCTGCGAAGCTCTGGTGGGTAACAGGTTTTAAACATGTTAACTTAGCGGTCTGAAGTAACCGTTTCTGTAACTCCTTGTTTTTCAAAAAAGAAAGGACCGAAAATTCCTCACATCCCAATACAGCACCAAACAGACATAATTTGTCGCTCATAAGCATTCAATAATGGTATAGTTTAGTGATTGTTTCTATAAAAATAAAATATTTTGTTTTGAAAAATCTGCAGAGTTATGCTTTCATGAAAAACATCCGTTTCCTGTGACTCACCCTGCATATGTAACATCGTTTCCTAAGCTTTTCCTAATAGGGAATATTTCACAAATCCTAAAATGTTAACTGGTCAGGTTGTTTATTGTCCAGGGTAGGTAGATCTACATAAATAATTAAATTAATAAACTGTGGATTTTCAAGTTTTGGAACTAATTATTATTTTGTTGGACCACCCGTGAGTATTGGAAATTGTTCACTAAATAATACTAAATAACTTATGTACCTTACTTAACGTTTACTCACTCACTGTTTTTACTCCGAAGGTTCTATAGTAAGGTGGAAGGAGTTGACCGAAACTTGTCGGCGGTGTGAATAAATAAATTGTGATCAATTTATTTTTCAAGTTTCGTAGTTAAACACCTTTCCAAAGATTAAAATAAAAATTAATTATAACTTGAGAATAAAAAAAATTATTCTTAAACAATCTAATAGTTATTATTATTTTATAAGATCAGGAACGAGGCTTGATGAATCCGGTGGAAGATGAAATCCTTTTACGAGAATGATGAAAAATAAAAAAAATAAAATAAATTAACAACCATGATGAAGATTTTTATTTTTGAAAAATAACCATCATTCTCAAAGGATTCCATCTTCCACCGGATTCATCAACCTCGTTCCTGATCTTATAAAATAATATACGAATTATTAAGTACTGTCCTAAATAGTTATTATTATTATCATTTCCGTCCATAATTTGTATTAATTTGAAAGTTTATATTAGGAAAATAAGGACAAGTTTTTTATGTGTGACTTTTTTATTTATCCACCAACGTTTCGTCGACTTTGCCGACTTCTTCAGGGCTTCAATTGAGATTTCTGTATGTAAGGATAAAACGGAGAAAAAGTATTCTATTCTAGTTTAAAAAAAAACAGGGTTGCCTTATTCTATATATATATATATGTGATTTCTGTTTTATATTAATGAAATTGTTAATATAAAAAGAAAAGAAAAAATTGTGTTTTTTTGTGAATGTGCCAAATATTTTTTGAAAATTGTATTCTAATGACCTTCAATGGTAACGAAAGTAATAAGAAAATTTAGACGAATGTGTGACATGACTATTTGAAGCCCTGAAGAAGTCATGCAAAGTCGACGAAACGTTGGTGGATAAATAAAAAAGTCACACATAAAAAACTTGTCCTTATTTTCTAATATAAACTTTCAAACTAATGATTTAAAATAAAACACATAAAAATAGGAAATTAAATTATGTTTTTAATGACGTGGATGATTTCGGGCCCTTGAAATTGAAATTTTCTTGATAATAGTCAGAATATTGTATACAGTTGAATTCTCAAATCTAGTGTGTAATCTAGTGTTCCATATAATTTTCACTTTCGTCGGAACCATGGTCTAATTACTCTATACGAACCCAAGTGCTAAAGGATATTTTATTTAGGAATGAGATTAATTAATTGATAAATAAATCTAAAAGTTTAACATGTATGTTCAATTGCTTTTATTTTTACTAATAATAATATCATTTCGAGTATATTTACAATAAATAAATAATTCCAATGGATTGGTCATACACAATACATTGTTAAATAATTGAATTTATAGTCAAAAGCTTTTCTTTTTCAATTAGTAATTGTCATATTCAATTTTCAATTATTTTCCTCATTAATAAGAATAAATGTAGTAATTCTCAGTCAATGCAGGTAGCTTATAGAGTACCTTATTGTTTATATACTATTTATATTACTCCTCTGTCGCAAAATATGTTTTACATTTGCGAAAAATCAAACAAAATTAAAATTAAATATAAAAAAAAATATTAAATTCATTTATTCTCACAATATAACTAAATACAAATAATTTTCGTGTAATCCAAATTTAGTTAAAGTGAGATTTAGCCTTGTTGAACGCTTCTTTCTGAACATATATACTTTTTCAGACCCTCACGACCAAGTTTTACCTTATTTACCTATAGGAGGAAGGAATTTTATAGGAATTCCCCCTCCTTTCAACATAAATGATTCCAAAAATGTTATAAAAACGTTATCAATATACACCTTTAGCCGATTTCTAACAATGACACAATTAGACTGTAGCACTCGGAAATATTCCGAGTCCATTTAAATTCACCCAGTCATCAGATTGTTGAATCAACCAGGCAGGAGTGACCAAAACTGTCTGGTAAATTGATCCAATAAATAATGACAATTGATTAAAATTACCTTCTCTGTTATTTATTTTTTATCACAAAAAACCCTTTAATTTATAAAATTTAAATAATTAATAATTTACTTTAATTTAAATGATTGCGTCTTAAAAATAAAAAAATAAGCTGACGTGTTCTGATGTGCATCCACTTGACTTTTTTACCATATAACTTGGCCCCTCACTTATATTTAATATTTAATAAAATTATTTATAATCATGTAGGGGAGGGGGGTTAGTTTTTGTATTTTTAGATTTCTGGGGTCCCACTGATTATGTATTCAAAATTTGGTTGAGTTTGGTAAATGGCCAAGAATTTTATTACCCCCCCCACCCCTTAATTTTGGGTCGATATGCACCAAAATCTAATCAGCTCTTAATCTCAAAGGACCAAAACTACCTGTGAAATTTGGTTTCGATATTCAAACTAGTTTTTGAGCTAGCTCGTCCACAAAAATTTGCTAACGTACAGACTAACAGACATTTTGACAAAACAATTATTATCTCAAAAAATATAATTTTTTCGATGTTCACTTGTTAGGGCTTTTTTGTAGAGCGAAATGCCATCGTTTCGATCAATTTTTTTAATCAAAATAGTTTCAGCCGTTTTTGCGATACTTCGAAAAAAATACTTTTTTCATGCACTTTATGGTAAAGTAAAAAATGATTAAAATTGTATTTTTCATAATATACTTATCATGTTTCGGACATTTGTTACTCCTTCTTCTGTTATTTTTATTATAATAATTATATAGGGTGTTTTTATTGAGGTATAGAACTTCGAATTGAAATAAAACACAAGAAAATCGTTTTAATGTCCATCAATTTGGCTTTATTGGAAGGATAATTTTATGCCATTAATGTTTAAATACTGATTTCGGGCATGTGGCCGCAGCGGCTGGCTCGAATAAATCAAATTCTACAGGTCAATTTTCAACCACTTTTTCGAGAGCATATGGGGCCGTATGTTGGCAATAACGCCACGAATGTTGGCTTTAAGAATCCCTAACGTTTCTGGTTTGTTGGCGTAGACGAGCGACTTCACATATCCCCAAAGAAAATAATCCAATGGTGTCAAATCACACGATCTTGGTGGCCAATTGACAGGTCCATTCCGCGAAATTATGCGCTCATCGAATGTTTCCTTCAATAAATCGATTGTGACGTGCGCTGTGTGGCATGTAGCGCCGTCTTGTTGGAACCACAACTCATCCACATTCATGCCATCCAATTCGGGAACAAAATAGTCGGTTATCGCATGGCTCTATACCGGTCTCCATTAACGGTAACTGACTCTCCAGCATTATTTCGGAAGAAGTATGGCCCAGCAGCTCCCACCAGCCCATAGAGCACACCAAACAGTCAGTTTTTGTGGATGTAACGCCAACAAACCAGAAACGTTAGGGGACTTGGAAGCCAACATTCGTGGCGTTATTGCCAACATACGGCCTTATGCTCGAAAAAGTGGTTGAAAATTGGACCTGTAGAATTGGATTTATTCGAGCCAGCCGCAGCGGCCACATGCCGGAAATCATATTTAAACATTAATGGCATAAATTATCCTTCCAATAAAGCCAAATTGATGGACATTAAAACGATTTTCTTGTGTTTATTTCAATTCAAGTTCTATACCTCTAAAAAAAACACCCGTTATATGAGGGGATTATTGTAATAACATGACAAACCACATGATTTTTAATAAAACTTTATTCTTTGCTTTTTATCCACCCTTGAATCGAAAAAAAGCTACACATTAAAAAATGAGTTGCTACCAAAAATCGGTGGAATTTAATTTTATAGATTTTTCTAAAACTAAAAAGCCTCTTATGTTTTCAGTTTAGTGCCTTATCAACTTATCATGTTATTGCATGCAATAAACCCTTAATATATAAAATTACAAATGTGGGAGGGGGGGTTTCACCCCCTTCGCTCATAGGGGTGAAAATAACACACTAATTCATTCTTTATATATATATTTATTTACAAAGAGGTGGGGGTAATACATTTTCGTGTCTAGGGGTCATCGTTAAACATCATAATACACATCGTTAATTAATACATCGTTTTGGTTACAAACATCTTTAAGCAAAGCCCGTATTCAACTGCAAACTAACACATCGACAAACATGTCTTAACCATCACTCGCTTTCAACCAACTGCCCCACGCCTTGTCCACCACTGCTTCTCAGCTGAAACACATACACACACACATGCATATGAGTGGGGTGAGGGTGCCGGCAGCCGACACAAGTTGTCATAATAATATTTATTACATGCTTTTAGCCTGAACATAAAGACCTTCGGGACAATACCCGACCAAGAAGAAAGAGAGCGACCTCCCACCATACAAGGGCAGGAAGCCAGCCATATATTTGCTAAACATGTGATCTTAAACAGAAATCAATATGATTACTAAATTTAACACTTAATTTCCTACAATATTATTAATCGAATGTTTTCTACATTTGATTCAATCGCGAATCAAATGTAGGGAATTGACATATCAATTATTCTATTATTATTAATATAATAAAATAATTTTTAAGAAAAAATAAACCGACTTTCAAAAATTAAATGCAACAAATAAATACACGAAAAGTATAAAATAATTATTATCTTATTTAGTTACAACTAAACGGCGAAATATTAACATGAAATTACTTTTTGAAGTCGGTGCCAAACATATACCTTTTATGAATCGCACTCGACGAATCTTACTTATTACATTTTGAAGGTATGCTCGCTTATAGGTATGGTTTGTTTGGTACCGACATCAAAAAGTAATTTCATGTTAATATTTTGCCGTTTAGTTGTAACTAAATAAGATAATAATTGTTTTATACCTTTTAGTGTATTTTATTTTTTGAAGTCGGTTTTTATTTTTTTCTTAAATTATATTTTTATTTTTCTCTTTTTAATGATGTTATTAATAGTGATCACATGATATCAGAACTTGACCAAATTAATATAACACCATCCCTAAGAATTTCTTTCGGATAAAAAAAGAACCATCGAAATCGGTTCATAAACAAAGAGGTTAGGTCTAAACAAACCTAATAAAAAAGGTCTAATACCTATGAAAAAAATCAAAAAAAAAAATGGGACCAATCGGAAGCTAGACTGGGCCCAATGCAATTTTTTTTTTCAAAATCGGTTTACAATTGGCGGAGATATGAGGTAACATAGGCACAAAAAAAAAAAAAAAATCAGTCAAATAGAGAACCTCCTCCTTTTTTGAAGTCGGTTAAAAAATGAAAACCATCGCTCATCCTAGAAACTTGATTGATTCCTGTCTCATTCTCTAGAAAATTTATTGACTTGAACCATTTTTTTGATAAAAAAACTAGCATTTTCCATGACAAAATATGATACGAACCCTCAAAATTGTCATGGGAAATGCTGGATATCTATATATCTAAGAGTTTTATAAAAAAAAAGTGGTCCAAATAAACGTTCAAGACAGGAATTAAGTTTCTAGGATGAGTGATGGTTTATTTTATATTGTACACATATTTTTTGGCAAAATTGCAGTTTTTCAAAACTTCAACATCATTTTGCGGCACGGGTTACCATTATCCAATTAAGATGAAACTTAGAATTTGTTATCATTTTACTCGGAATCAACGAGCTTTAATTTATCTTATCGATATCTTTTACTTGATAAGCCGTTTTAGAGTTATTCAAGAAAACTGAAAAACTCAAAATTTGCTCACTTTGAGGCGCCCGCAATTCAGATTCGGGGGAAAACTTAGGGTAGTAATATTGGGGAAAGATGTTCTTCTAGGTCTATTTAGGAAAAATTCAACGTACTTATACATATAAAAAAATATTATTTAAAATAAAATTATATGTTCAAATATTAATTTTTATAGTTTTATTATATAATAGTTTTTTTTTATTAAATAATGAAAAAATCAAAAGCACAAACATTTTTTGGTTCTCATTTCAATTTATAGTAGGTATAAAAACCCCGTGCTTCAAGTCGAATACGCTTAGTCTTATTTGCATTCAAGGGTTATAGCAAGGGCCCCGACGTGGTGGAAGCAAGAGCTGTAAAATGTTATCCACATCGGGTAGAAGGGAGGGCCCCTAACAAATTTTGATACAAGGCCTTTTAGAAAAGCTACGCCACTGTTTGCATTCCACTGGAAATTAATTAGTCGGCCTATGGAGGACCTTTGAACTTTTCTTTATCTCCACAAAATAATTTCACACACAATAAACTTGAAACTTCATTCCATTGATGGATTAGGCAAAAGTTGTGAATATATGTATTATATTAAGATTGAAGTAATTTTTGGAAACGGGCTGATAAGTGAATTGAGTGGATATTGATGAGGCAGTACAAAAAAAGAGGATAGTCTAAAGCAGTGGTTCCCCGAGTGGGCGATTTGAGTTAACAGAGGGCAATAAATAAGTGGGGGAGGGCGATAAGTATTCCAAGAGAGGGGGGGATTAAAATAGTACTGTACAGGAGAACCTAAACAGTAGAATTTATTATCGTATTATTTTTTCAAATTTTAACTGTCAACTTTTTTATTTTTTTCAGATTCCAATTTAAAAATGAAAACATGTACTCCTGTTTTTTAAATGTACGTCAATGATCTTAGTTAATTATTTCACTTCTTTGTTCATAAAAAAATCTGTAATAAATGTACATTTTAATTTTTTTTTTCTATTTTATTTAAGGTAGTTCTTTCGAGACAATTCACACAAAAAGTTTAGCCTCGTAAACCACTCTATACATATGGACGGTGCTAAAATTTTAGATTATATTTTTTAACGTGACTGTACTTTTTACACTACTAAATCCTCTTTATGAATGGATCGTTTCCAAGCCATTGATATTTTATCCCCTCCACTAAAAATAATCGCCACAAATATGTTTGTTTTTTATCAAAACTACGTGGTAAATAATTTCAATTTTTTTTTTTTAAGTTACTCGGAATATATTATTCTAACAAATATTAGTTTTTCATCAAGATGCTGAAAGTCCTTCATTGAAAAAAAATAAAATAATGATAATTTTCCCACCCTTTCCCAATCTTCCATATGTAAAAAATTTCATTTTTAATTGCAATTATTTCATGTTTGATGTGGTAAATCGTCTTCAAATTTTAACAGTGTGTTTATTATGCTTTTAATGACTTATATTCCAAGTTTCGAAGACTTCCTTGAATTTTTCCATTTGTGAATGAACTACCTTAAGAGTGACCGGATAAAACTGCTTTGGTTGTTTTTATATACGGTAATAAAATTGTTTAAAATAATAAAACTTCTTTATTATTTACAGTTTACTTCAAATTAAAATTAGGCATACAATGAAAATGAAAAGGGGGCGATAGGTGTTAGTCAACCTCTAGAAAGGAGGTGGGCCACTAAAGGTTGGGAACCACTGGTCTAAAGTATCTTTTTTGACTGCCTCAACCATTCAATGTGTTATAAGTATACAAAACACAATGAAAAAAATGTGATAAGAAGTGATGTCATTTTAATTAAATAAATAAAATGTGCGATTTACTTATATTTATTTTATTGATAAAAATCATATATTTATGAAGATAGCATTTTATGTTCATATATTAATATAACATAATAAATTAAAAGCACTAATTTTATTAAAAATAAAAATAAAATACATTGGATGAAATTATAATATATCAATTAAAAATGTTAACTGAATTTAAAATCATGTAAACTCTAGCACATCTTCACAAAGTTTACACATGTTCTAGACATTTTTTTACAACTTATTACTCAATATTAAATTATTTTTCGATATTAAAATCGTATATCACTATTAGTTATTGTTTCCGGGGATTTGTGAGTGCATCCTGGAAAATCCCGACTGTTTTAAACTGCTATATTATTGGTGGTGTTTTATTTTAATAAATCAATTACTATTTATAGTCCTTAATACAATGTACAATTACATTTGTATTAAAATCGATAGTTTGTACCAAATCTGGCACCTGTTAACAAATGAATTAATTCTGGCTTACCCCGTTAGTAAATAATATTTTTTAATTAAATTGAAAGTTTTTGCCGAGAGTAGCAGAATTTTTATATATTGAAGGAGACAATAAAAGAGTGTGTCTTCTGCTGGAATTATAAATTTCATTTATTTATAACAAGACTACAGTTTCGAGGGCTTTGCCCTCTTCATCAGTCTATTACAATCGATTCACAGGAATTAATTTATGAATGAAAGGTTAAAATCTTTCATGTGTAAATAAAATTTATAATTCCAGCAGAAGACACACTCTTTTATTGTCTCCTTCAAGATTTTTTAAGTTTAATCATCTTAATATAAAAAACGAGACACTGAGAAAGAGAATATTTCAATTTAGTTAAAATCCCTTTCTCTAAAATCATTTTCAATGACCATTTTAAACGATAAGTTTTTCATTGTAAAGAGCGTTAAGTAATTTTGTCCAGTGGCTGGGATTCCATGGAAGTTGTGCGAGGGTCGCTTCCCTTGTATTCTCTAAAATAGAAATTCATATATGCATAATTCTGATGGTATTTTCGAATACGGGATAGATATTTTTAAATCAAGTTTTCAAATAAGAAAATGTAGACACATTAAAAAGTTTTGATGCAAAATATATTATAGGGGTTGATTTTTTAATCCCCTTGTGATAACATTTTTGCTTTACAAAAATTCTCAAAAAACGCCATTTTATTAGCATCATCAGTTATATGAAAATGTCATTCTTCTAAATTCCTCATCAGTGGATATGTTAAATAAAAACAATTTACCCCTTAAATTTAGAGGACTGTAACTTGAGGAAGGAGTTTTGAATAAAAAATTATTTGAAAGAACTTCTTTAATTTTTGATTAAAAATCACACTTTAAAATATTTCGCATCTATTTAGAAACACTCTGTATATATACTATTTATGTATATTATATTTTATTTTAATTCAAAAGTGTTTCATCTCAAAGTTAATCTGTAGTAGTCTTGTCTATTTTTAAAATATTTACTGTATAATTATGGGTATGTAAATTGGAGCAAGTTCTTGTTCTTTGTCGTTTTGGACTAAATGAGGAAAAAAAAAAAAATCGCTTTAAAATACGAAACATTTCATAATAACTTATGCTGAATCGAATAACTAGTTGATGTTCCAGTTGACTCAGTTTGTTTAATAAAAGACTCGAGACACAGTGAATTTTGACTTGAATTAAGAAAAATAAACACCTGACAGAAATCAACCAAAAGTCGGAATAAATCTTGGAACTTTATTACCATTCTCATTTCTTAGCAACTTTCCTTTTTGAAACCATGGCGAACTAGAGAGAGGGGGCGACCGCCCCCCCCCCAAAGAGGCCCGTGCCTGGCAGACAAAAATTGTAAAAAACATTTATTTTTTAAAAATTTTAAAAATTGAAAATAAGTTCTATATGTGTGTGTGTGTGGGGGCGTCTCTGACCCCCCCCCCCCCCCCGCTTGACAATTCGATCGCGACACACTTTCGAGATAAAAAGTATATCTTATATACATCGGGCACCTTATAGGTATAATTTTTTGTGCTCATACAGCCCCACGTTCTGACTATCTTGAGGATTTAATTTTATTATATTATTGGAAAACAAAATTCTTAAATTGCGAGCCGACTGAGTATTTAATATTGCATGGATTCGAAATTGGGAGGGACGTTTTACATCGACCGCCCTGACATCTGGCCAGTGTTGCCAATCCCGCTAGATCTGGCTAATTTTTACTACATCTGGCGACTAGCGGGATATCTGGCTTATTTCAAACATTTCTGGCCGAATAACTGGCTTTTTTTTACAAATCAAGTTAAATTCATTTTTTTTAACAAAATTCCTCTATGATCAATAAATTGTCAAAATTAACAAAATTACTGTTGGCTCTTGGCCGTCTGTCGTATCTTCTTTTCTAGTCTCTTGTAATATATTTTGAAAATTAAATTTAAATATAGCGCCCGCTCTTTATATTTTTTTATCATAGAATCCCCTAAACGACTAATCTAAGGGATTTAGTTAGTAAGTCGTTGTTTTACTGTAAGATAATTTTAATTTATAATGTATAATGTATAACCATTTTAAAATATTATTATATTCTCAACTAGCCAAGTCTAAAATTCGAATATATTAATATTTATATATAAACTTTAATTAAATTTTTTAGTAGATATCTTGTTTATTTCTTGTATAGTATTTGGCCACTGAGCGATGCTCGGTAACATTTTGCTAAAGCTATATATCAGGGGTACGCCTCAATCTTAACTTTGGGAGCCGCAAATTTATAAAATTGTTTCAAATCGAGCCACATTGTTTGGACATTAATTAATGGTTTATTAAAAAAAAGATACATTTTTTATTTTATAAAATATAAATGAAGTAGGTAACATTTATTTTTTGCTCTACTTAGGTACTTATAACATTAGTGTTTAATTACAATAAAAAAAAAGAAATAAAATTTTACTTTTGAGAAGTGCTTTTACGAGTGTTCATGTTGGCTGTTAGTTGTTGGAAATCTGGCTGATAAAACTGGTCGACAAAAAATTTTCCCTCTTAAACCTAACAATGGATTCCAGCAGAGTTTTGTATTGATTTCAAATATTGGTGTTTAATATCTAATGGGACTCGATTATAGGTCAAAATAGCATTTTTCGTCATTTTAACCGATAATATCTCAAAACTCTGACGTGTTGTAAAAAATCGGGAAATTACATGATAATTATCGTATAAAACTCTACTGGAATCCATTGTTAGGTTTATGAAGGGAAATTTTGTTTAATTTTTGTCTAGAAGTGTACGAGTTTGCACGAGTTCACTTAAATGTTCATCAGTTAGTTCGGATCGATATTTAGATTTAATGAACTTAAGCGTTGAGTACAGTGATCCAAACACATATGTAGTTCCAAATATTGAGATTAGTCTCTTAGAACACTCTTTTGTTAGTGGATATTTTTCTTCTGGGACCTTTTGCCAAAACTCTATTGGCGAAACGCCACTTCCTTTGATTTTTTTAAATTTAATAATTATACTTTTTAAATTCAGTATTATTCAAGAAGGTTCAAGAACCGCACGAGATTGACTGAAGAGCCGCATGCGGCTCGCGAGCCACCCCTGCTCTATATATTAATCACCGAACCCCTCCCCCCACCTCCCAATCTCACCCCCTCCCCCGAAACCAGTTCACTCCCCGTACCCCTCCGCCACTGCACCCCACCCCACACATCTACGCCACCGTCACCTCCACCCCCGCCAACACAAACCCTCCCTAAAATCCGTGAATTTCATCCAAATCGTTAGAGCCGTTTTCGAAAAACCGATTCAATATATATACAAGAATTGTTCGTTTAATATAATAAGGTATTATTATAAACGTTTTTAAGATTGTTTTTTAAAATATTTCTATTTTTTTAAATTATTAAACAATCAATTAATATTTTTTTCTTTTTTATATTATTGTATATATTTTAAATAAAAGAAAAAAATCAAAGCTGCCCGAGTTTTTATTGAAACTTTGTTAAATATAAATAAATTCCAGCGACAAAAATTACTGAAATCCTATATTTAATAATATAAATTAATAATATGCACAATGTAAATTTGTATTTGTAATTAAAAATATTTTGTATTGTACTTTTCTAATTTATTAATATTTTTTTTTTTTTTAATATCATATTATTTATATTCATGGTCGAGTATTATTATTATTATTAAAGCTGAAATAGTTTATTTAGCAAAAAAAATTTGTGATAAGTTAATTAAAATCACAAAGAGAAATTACTCTCAATGCATTTCTTGTAGGAGCAATTGTTCACAATTTGAGTCTATCGCTAGATGGCGCTAGGATCGGCAATCTGGCGGATTCTAACTTATTTGGAAAACCGAAATAACGGATTTATAATTTCAATCGATGGCAACACTGGACCATACTAGTGGATTTATAAATTCAATCGCTGGCAACACTGATTGCATTATTTCTTCTAAAAGAAAATCACATTCATTTCTCACTTTTGTCTTTTCGAATATACTAATATTAAAGTATATATTTTTATTAAAATAAAAAACTATTCCATTTAATATTATAATTGTTTGTTTGAATTTGAAGAAAAACTATCCATTATTGGCTGAAATTGCAATCATGGATCCCAAATATCCAATCTATACAGGTTAGTTTTCATTTTTCATGAATATAAATAAAATATTTTGTTCATTTATTAAATAATTAATTGTTATCTATATTGTACATTGTTAATTTTCTATTATTGTTTTCAATTAAACAGTTAAATAGAAAAAGTTCTTTCTTTCCTCGAATTTATCAGAATCTTATGCCTATTTTAAAAATCTTGAACAGAGTATGGATCCCAAATATCCAATCTATACAGGTTAGTTTTCATTTTTCATGAATATAAATAAAATATTTTGTTCATTTATTAAATAATTTTAGACTTGCTATATTTTAATTTTCCTTTAAAACAATAAACTAGTTTCAAGTTTTTTGACACTAGAGTTAGTTTAATTGACGCACTTTACGGGTATTTATTCTATTTCTCGTGTTCCAAATATTAATTCGTCAAAATTTTCTTACAATTGTACCTGATTTAAAAACTATATTTTAGTTATTTTTATAATATGTATTTAAAAATTGTTGAATAACCCAATCATGTGTTTAATTGTTTTTCGCTTTTTCTTACAATTGTACCTGATTTAAAAACTATATTTTTGGTATTTTTATAATATATATTTAAATTTTTTATTTGTTTTATAACTTTATTAATTCTTAATCTTTGAATGTGTAAAAAACATTGGTTTAATAAATAAATAAAAATTGATTTGCTCATCCATATAATTTTACTATACACCTATTTCCTCCCTTATATTTAGTATTTAATAAAAAAATATTTAATCTTTTACGAAGGAACCCTCCCTTCAGTTTAGATTAGATTTCGAACCCTATTGTTCTGCCCCTTTAGAATGTTCCTATAAAAAAAATTTCAGACAAAAGTTGTAGAGGTTAATTATCAGAATATTAGGTATCTGCAACCAAATTGGTATCAGGCATATTAACGTTGTCATGAATTTTTTAAGATTTCAATCACCTACCATTTGCAACCCTTTGGGGCTGAAGTCACCAAAAACTACCCGTTCTCGTTTACATCAAGACTGAATTTAGAGCCAAATTTTATTGCAATCGGTTGAATGTTGCGGCCTGCAGCGCACATACAAAATTGGGATACATACATACACATATATTCTTCGAAATCTACCTAATAATGGTACGAGTGCGCTTCTCTCTTTTGTTTTATCAAATTTTTACTGAAAGTAGCTATTTAAATTCATTGCAGATCTAAGAAATAACATTTTTGAATATTTATTTATATATATGTTCTATTTAAGAACCTTTTATTTAAAGATATATAGTTTAAACTATATAAATATAGAAATTAGCATTGCCTTAAGTGGCATTCTCTATTCTTGCCATTTGCAAGATGGCGGCTGGTGACGTCAGTGGAGACACTTTCTCGAGCTAGCCTTCCCTCCCTACCTCCCTGATATATATGTATGTGGAAACGATCTGATTGGCCAGTGCATAGCCAATGCCAAAGCGTTAAATTATTAGAACGATTCTGATTGGTCAGATAGTGATCGTGCTTTAGCAATGTGTTAAATAAATCTTTCCTATTCTTCCTTATTTTTGAATCAATTTCATTCAGCACATTCTTTCGATACTTACAGTAAGATTTTAAATTTCAAATTACAATTAAAGTGAACGAGACGCCCCCTGCCAGGGGCTAGTGGACACGGGCCGAAGGCCCGGTCGTCAGCTAGTTTAATTATAATTAAGAAACTCTGCTTACGAGATTTTTATAAAAAAACTAAACCAACATTAAACAATAACTAATACATTTTTTAAGAAAATTATAATTCATAGTTAAAACACAAGTTTCTGAGATATTAATGAATAAATAATGAAAAATGTATAATGAAAAATTTACACTAAAAACAAGCTGGCAACAACGCATATATTTAACCTAAAAAGGGTTAACTTTAGTACTTTGACGTTTTTTCGCTCCCAGCCATTGTCGCAAAAGCTTTTAATCGTTTATTATGAACTTTTTGTTTTATAAATCTCCCTTTATAATGCACTTTATCTAAAATTTCTATGATAAAATATATACAAGCTCGGACAGTGTTGCCAGATTTGTCAAAAGAGCACGGAATTGGCTAGTAGTGGTACATAAACAGCAAAAAGTTTTGGGCTTATGAATTATGAATCTTATTGTTCGTTCTATATACTCTAGCATTAACCTTTTTTCTACTATTGTTGCGAAACAATTACCTTAAACAACATTCAATTCAATATTATTTTTTATCATTCTTTGTCTGCCCCAACGATTTTATATAGAACGACTAACCGATGTGTCACTTTTGATACATGCAGTCGTCTAGCGTAGGGGCTAAAGGGGGCACACGCTCCCGGCACTATTTTACTAGGGGCGGCAAACTCTATCGTTGACTAATCTGGCTATTTATTGAGCAATAAATGATTGTTCAATAGGAAAAATTAGAGCAAAATTATCCTATTTATAATAAAAATATTTGCGACTATAAATGAATCATTTTATTTAATTGAAAATTGTCTATCAAACATTTACCCATTTTATTTAGGCTTTAGGTAATGGGGCGGCATTTTTAAGGTTACCCCAGGGCGGCACTTGGGATAAATCTGGCCCTGTCTATAATAAAAAAATATTGTAATTCTGTGCAATTTTATGTTTTTTAAATAACACTAAGTACAGGGTGACAATTAAAACCCCGGTTAAACCTTTTGTAGTATAATTTTATTATATAAAAGAAATTTAATACATTAACAATTAATAACAATAACAGGATCTTTAGTAATAATATATTCAGCTGATTTCGAAGTGGCATCCTTTGGGGGGCGATACAAAGCCCTAAACGCGTCTTGAAATTTTCGCCTCTTCTGATGACAATCAGCCCCATTCCCGGAGCACCGGAGTTCTCCAGAGCCTTCAAACTTTTGTAGGGCTTAGCACAGGTCCTGGCCTTCAAAATGGATCACAAGCTGTAGTCCATCGGGTTGAGATCGGGCGAGTACGGCGGCCAGCTCCACCGACCCCATCAAGCCTGGAAAATGGGCCTGCACCAGTCCTGGAGTTTTATGGCAACGAGCGAGCTGAGGACCGAGCTTGATGCTTACCAAACTATCTGCGGTATCATCACTCCATCTATTGGAGGGGCGATTAGGACTGACTGGGAGGCAGCCGCTGTTGGTAAAAGATAGTCAAATCCAACCCAACAACCTGCCAAGGGAAGTCGCGGTCTCCACCTTTAGAATGGCTACCGGCCATGATTACCCAGAGCCATCTGCACCGCATTGGTCTTGCCGACTCTCCCTCTGCTCTGCCCCTTATGTACAGAGGAAGAGGGAACGGCGGATCATCTCAAGAGATGCGGTGCCCTGGAGGTGGTCGACGACGACTTAGAGGGACGCGCGTTTTTATTGGGCAGCACGGTGTCTAATGGCCGACCAGCCACGGACGGGTGTTGGATGAAGAAGAAGAAAGAAAGAACCTGGAGTGGTTTTCGCTTTGTGAGCCGGCGGAGTCCTGTTGGAAGGTCCAATGCCGATCAGGCGTTGGCCATGCCCACGGCTCCACTTTTTCCAAAACCCGCCGTCGATACTCCTCCTCTTTGTTGATTTTCACCCCTAATCTAGAAAAGGTTTTGCCATAGAGTAATATAGAGTGGAAGGCTACCGTATATAGAAAAAGCGCTCTCTAGCGACTGCACTTGGCAAACTCTTAGTTCTTAAGTGCTATCCAAAGATCATAGAACATTCAAAGGCTTTGTCATAGATAAAAGATACATACCCTTTATGTTATCTATAGCATATATAGGCGGTATTTTTTACTCTTGATAATGTCACCAAAATTTGCCCCGAAGATAGCGGTTTCCGCCATTTTATTGCCTAATGGTTTTGCCTGGTCTCGCCAGAGAGCTCGTAACCCGCAGAAGCAGAAGACATTGGCTCCCCTTATGGAGCCTTCCACTACTCTATGGGCCTTGCCGCTGGCACAAATTCCGCCCCAAATCAGCAATTGAGGGTTTTGGCGGTGTTCGACGATGGCAGATGGTCCGGGAGCCTCTGAGGACCAGCTCCTGTCGTTTTGGCGATTATGCGCTTGTTTCAGGGTGAACAGCTTCTCGTCGGCGAACAAAATCTCACTTCCCATAAGTCATCTGCAGCCCGCTGCTTGAGTTGGCGGCTTTCAGCCCCACGTGCTTGTTTTCGTTCGTAACCAGCTGTACCTTCTTGGAGCTTATAGGGGCTGAGTTTCAGCTCCTCTTTGGCTATTTGGCGGACAGATTCTCGGTTGATTTCGATCTCACGAGGGATTTTCCTCATGGAGACCCTCAAGAATTTCGCTGTATCCGCTTCTTGATGATTTTGAGGTTGCGAGGAGCTAGAGTATGGCCAAGCTCATTGAAACGGCGGATTGCGTCGGATATGGTTTGTTGAGGCACATTTGAACAAACGGACAATCTCACAATCTCACACTGACGTCTCCTTCACTAAATCCACAGCTACTTGATGGCTCCATGATTTGTGATCAGTGTAGAAAATACTCAACCAAGTTAAAAAATACAGTGCCTAATAGTGATAAAAATTCTGAAAATGAAGATTCTTCAGGGTCGGAGGTGAAAGTTCCAGACAAAGATCCAGACTTTGCAACAAGTTCAGTGATTGTTCAGACACTAAATACTTCACTTTAAGAATTAGGTGAGTCCCCGATTGATAAGAAGAAAATATAATAGCTTCCAAGCACTATGCTAATAACCAAAGTAAAAAAATCTCATCATCTATGAAACGTAAACTTTTTGTTGCTGCTGAAAATTCTTCATCAGATAATGATATCGAAATTGAAGAATCGGTTCTTCAAAATCTGAAAAAACCAACTTTTTGAATTGTTCAAATAGATCAAAAAAGATTATCATTCTCACATGTTTACCCGAGACATGGAGTGTTAGGAAGATTATGCGTGAATTTAATGCTCCGAATTACTTAGTTCGACAATCAAAAAAAATTCTGAAAGAAAAAGGATTTATGGAAGGTCCGGAACCCAAACCAGGGAAGTGTTTATCAACAGAAACAGTCGAAACTGTGCATTCTTATTAATGAAGTTAAAATAAATCTCACCCTTCAATATCACTCATAAATATATAGTCTTGTTATAAAATCTGCTAACCATTGTAAAGCTGACCTAATGAAATAATTATTCATGTATTTACCAAACAACAAAACAATATGTTCAACTTGAATTGTAGATTTTTTTAATGTCATTTTGTTATACAGGCCTAGCAATTTTGCCCGAAACCGCCAATTAAATATAGCCTAAGAAAAATATATGTTTTATGAATTTATTATTAAACAGTTATTTAACAAGCACAGAGTGTTTATTTCATAACCATAGTTTAATATACACAAAGTGATTTTTCATAAAATGTCGTTTCACTACATTAAAATCATTATTATTTGGTCAAAACTGGGTATTTATGAAAAACAAGAGTCAGTAATAATTTTTTTAAACATAGACCCCATTACCATCCCATCATTATACTTTGCATGGTGGTTTATGAAGGTACTATCTATTTACAGAATTTTTTTGAAAGTTTTAAAAGTGGTACTTTTAGAAAAATCAAAATCTTGATTTACATTTTGAAAAAAAAAATTATTACAACCTATATCATGTTGTATGTCTCTGAAAAGAGCATTAAAAAATCTGCAAAATGACCCCTGTCCCACTTCTCTAACTCAATTAAGACAGCTTTGTGAGCAGTTTCAAAATTGTTTAATCGCGGTTTTTTTGCCATTTTTTGAAAACTTCACAAGGCCGTATAAAAAAAACTATTCAAGAAAAAACTTGAAATTTTGTATTTTCATTCATATTAGCACAATATATCAGTGTACCAAATTTCAAGAAAATCTAAAGTGGTGAGGTAAAAAGTGTGTTGATTTGGCACGGAATGACTCGAATGGATCGTTTCCAAGCCATTGATATTTTATCCCCCCCCACTAAAAATAATCGCCCAAATATGTTTTTTTATTTAAGCACTATAATACTCTGAGGTATATGAGTCAAACCATTGACTAGGATGTAGTTGTCGGTTGCCACAGGGTACTACAGGGTAACGAGTCCTATCAGTTTACTACATAATTTTCATCATCATTGAGTATACAGTCCTAAGACTGGTTTGATGCAACAATCCGTCTCCACTCGACTGTCCCCCGCCAGCTGTTTGACCTCTCTGTCTGGCATCCCATATCCCCAATTATTTGGTTGAAATATTCTAATCTGGGTCTTCCCCTTCCCCTTTTCTTCCCACCTCCCCTCCAAGATATCCCTAAGCAGTCCCCCATGTGTTAGTGTGTGCCCCATCATCTGACCTCTTCTCTTCTTCAGACTCTTCCACAAGGTTCTTCTCCAATTAATAAATGTTTTTTTATTTTTTATTAAAACTAGCTGGTAAATAATTTCATTTTTTTTTAAGTTACTCCGAATCTTAGACCATGAAAGATATAGACACGCCCTCTGCCACTCTCCACACAGAGTGAAGTGAGGCCAACATCAACTAGAGAACGTGACGTCTTCTGTAGGCAAGAGAAAATAAAATCGTATTGCTACTAACGGGAGTAGGTTTCATTTCAATTTTTCTTACCTATAAATATGGTGACCTCATTGCAGTGCTTATATACTACTGGACAAAAGTTTTGGTATAAAATTTAAAAATGCTGTAATTTAAAATTAAAATCTATTATTATTATTTTTTTCGGCACTTGTTGTGAATGAAACCGAATTTATGGGCAGGGATGAAGAAAGCCAATAAATTAAAGTACAAAGTTGTTTATTTACTCAAATTAAAAAAAAAACTAATTTTATTTAAACAGACGATGTCAACAAATGTAGGTATTTGACGAAGTTTTTTTAACCACCATTACATACACACACGTAAATTTTATGCACAACTTTTATTCAGGAGTTTTGTTATTGTACGATAAAATCTAATTGTTAAAATAAATATTATTGTAATTTTAACAAAAATAGAGTATAATTTCTTATAGATTTCCTAAAGATCCAAAAATGAGAAAAAGATGGATTGAATAGTATGAAATCAGGCGTGAAAATTCAGCCATCGAAACAAGCAGAATTTTGTTCTAAGCATTTCACTCCTGATTCTTACGCGACCAGTCCTTGAGTCCAATGAAGCGCCTTAAAAAAGACGCGATACCAAGCATTTTTAGATTATTAGAATCTACTTTAATCACCATAAAAAATTACAACAATATAAAGCAGTGTTTAATTCAGCCGTCTAAGATGTAATACACATTTGTAAAGTGGTTGAAAGTGAAATTTTAGAATTTTTCAAAAACAAACAAACTGTTTAAAAAAATTTAATGACCAAATTAATAATATCTATTATGGGTAATGTTCGGGACTCGGTATTTGATGCATACAAAGAACATATGTACGATCATGATATTGAATCAAATCATATCATTAATTTGAGATTAAATGATTAGTTTTATTATTGTAACATAAGATTATACCACCAAGGAGAATGTTTAAACACAGATTCGAACAGGATAAGGAGTAAATTTACTAAAATGATTTTGTTTAGTAATTAATGATTTTATTATAATAATAAAACTTGAGCAAGATGCGAGGTAGGTTTCACAAAAAAGAAATAAAACAAAATTGAGTTTTGAGAATTCGATATATTTCGGGGGGTGAGGCCAATCTCAGTTTTTTATTAGTTGAATAAAAGATTTCAATTGCCTACGGTAACACAATTGTTTTTATTTTTAGTTAAAAATAAAATAAAATGAGAGAGTCTTCTGTTTTTTAAATATTAATATTAAATAAATTTTTTAATTAAAAATTATTTTATTTAAAAAACAGAAGACTCTCTCATTTTATTTTATTTTTAACCTAAAATCTCAGTTTCTTCGACTCCTGATGATGATGGGCTCTCAATTCTCGAAATATATCGAATTCTCAAAAACTCAATTTTGTTTTATTTCTTTTTTTGTCAAACCTTACCTCGCATCTTGCTCAAGTTTTATTATTATATTAAAATGTTTCACCTAGAACCAACATCTATCTCCTTAAAAGTTAATGATTTTATTTATGTATGAACTTTGTATGAACATAATTTAATTTTTTATTATGTTCTTAAATTTCCCTAGATAATTATTATTTTGTTTTTATTATGATATTTAAATATTTTTCATTAATAAATATGAGATTTCGAATTTTTTTGAACTTACTTTAATTACAATTTTTATACTGACAAAATATTTGGTAAAATCAAATGATGAACTTGGTTGAATGTTCCGTCAATTGATTCAAAAAAACTGTATTTAAAATGAATAATTATTTACTTGATTAAGCATTCGAAATTAATAAATATTTTGGTATATTAATTTAATATTAATTTGCGATTATTAGAATCCAAAATAAATAATCTAAACTACTATAAATTTATCTCAATGTATAATAGTTATGGGCTGTACCACTAGTTCATTGCGTACCGCACGCAGGCGGCCGAAATTAAGAGGCGGCCAAATCGTTACAAGTCGTTTCATCTGTTACTACCCGATTTGAAACATTATCCAATTCGAACAGTTTTCGGATTTTTATATAAATTTGTTGAAGAGAGGACGACATAAAAAAAAGTTGCTTCGACTTTCATAATAAATTCAAGGATGGCGAATCGTGCGACATAAACGGAGCAGAATTATACGAAGAGTTAATTTCATTGAAAATAATTATAAAAGATAGGAAACAACCCGAAGAACTCCTAAAGTATTTGTACAAACACAATTTACAAAATCATTTCCAAATGTATCTACAAGCTTAAAACTATTATTGACCATGCCTGTATCAGTTGCGTCTGAGAATGTAGTTTTTCTAAATTGAAAATCATAAAAATTACCTACGTGTACTTCCATGACGCAAGAACGTATGGTTAAATCTTTCAATTATCGCGATTGAAAGTGAAATTGCTGAATCTTTAAATATTCACGAAGCAATTGACGATTTTGTCAGTAAACCGTAGGATTAACTTTTAATATGTACTTTATTTAATAATTGCTTCGTGAAGATTCAGCAATTTCACTTTCAATCGCGATAATTGAAAGATTGAAAGATTTCCTCTAATTAACCGGTAACCTAACCGAAATAATTTTATGAAACCATATCCAATCAAAACCTTTACTATTTTCAATATCAATAATACGTAAGATTTGATTTTTTTAAAATCAAATAATTTTAAATTGTCACTGAGCGACACCTAGGATTTTAAATTATCGTATTCCTATGTTCTTTATGTTTGATAATTTTGTCTGTGATTATAATAATAATACTATAATTACTTTTTTTCATGTTATTATTAAAGTAAGTAATTTAATTCTATTTTGTATACCTCCCAAGTTGCAAGTCAGCCCAGATCTGCCATTGGCCACTGAGCTTTGTTATCCTAATATGTTAGTATAGATTTAAGGGTTATTCCTTGTTCTTTATGTTTGATAATTTTGTCTGTGATTATAAAACCAATACCATAATTTTTTTTCATGTTATTATTTTTGTTTAAATTTTAAATAAAAAAATGTTTATTTTGTGCATTTTTTTTTCTTAAATTTCATCCAAACATATAAACTTCATAAAACCGGTTTTTAGCCGGTTTTTTCAGAAACCGGTTTTGGGAACAAAACCAATATTTTTTTCGTTCTCGATTTCGGTTAACCAAAAACTGATTTTTTCCCGGTTTGATGCCCTGTGTATAATAATAAACATTAAAACAAAGTAGTTTTTTTTAATGTTATCCTGGGGCGGCCATGTGACTGGCACGCAGGCGGCCATATACCTAGTAATCGGCCCTGATAATAGTTAATAGTTCCTATAGCGCCCATGCTATTCTCGTTGTTCCTGCCAACAGATGACGTCACGTTCTCTATAGTTGATGTTGGCTCTACCAAATCGACACCAGGACGTGTCTATATCTTTCATGGTCTAAGCTCCGAATATATTATTCTAAACCTCCTTAGGAACTCCTCAAGGTTCAGTTTTGAGCCCTTTGTTATTTATTATATACACCTCTGAGATCGCATTAGCAATACCACCGACTATTTCATTGTTACAATATGCGGACGACATCGTTATATATAGTAAGGAATCCACCGCGACAGAAATAAAAAATACTCTCCAACAATTAACAACCTCGAAAGGCATTTCAGAACAAAATGCATTAACATTAATCCAAATAAATCTTCAATGATGATTTTTGCTAGAGATTCTCCGTTAAAAATACAGATCAAACTAAACTCAAATATTATCCCGATAAAGAACAAACACTTTTTCCTCGGCATGTGGATCGAAAATAAACTAAAATGGAATGATCACATTCAGTATTTGATAAAAAATGTCAAAAATTCATTAATATATTAAGATGCGTAGCTGGTACTAGATGGGGAGCACATCCAGAGAGCATGCTGAATATTTATAAAGGATTGTTAAGATCAACCATCGATTATGGGGCATTCTTGTATGCAACTGCTTCAAGAGAACTTCTAAAAAAACTTGACACCCTTCAATACGTAGCACTCAGATCAGCAATTGGTGCAAGGACATCTACGCCAACAAACGCACTCCTGGTGGAGTGCGGAGAGCCTCCACTAGAGATGCGCAGACAATATTCGGCGGATTGCTATTATATTAAAAATATGGCATTGAAAGATAATATTATTAGTAAGAATATAACCAAATTATACAGCATAGTAATTAACCAACCAAGAAACACAAACTCCCCTCCTCTTATGAACAGTCATCTAAGATACGAAAAATTCCACAATAACATTGAGCAGACAATAGTACTAGCAATATTTGAAATTCCCTATTACTCTTTATATCACAAACCTCTCGTAGACATCCATTTAGCGGAAGATTATGCCATAAAAAATTTCCTGCTCTTAGAAAACATTTAACAGAAGAATATGTAAATGGGAAATGGTCAAATTACATCAAAATATATACAGATAGAAGCAAATCAAGTGAAAATACGGGATGTGCGTTTTACATTCCTAGCATTAAAAAGTGCGGCATATATAAATTATGTAATCAAGCCTCTATACTTTCGGCAGAGGCAAAAGCCATTTACAAAGCAACTAAGTATATTGAACAATTAAATGGGAGTCAATTTTTAATTTTGAGTGACTCATTATGCTCTTTAAAGAATATGCAAACATTAAAACAAGAGAAAGAAAAGCTAATATATTTATATGGAAATCAATAGAACAAATTAGTAAATTACGCGCACAAAACAAAAAAGTACAATTAGTTTGGATCCCGGCTCATAGCAAAATTCAAGGTAATGAAATGGCAGACTCTTTGGCAAAATTGTCTGTGAAATTAGACAATACCAACGTAGAAAAGACGGATCCAAACGATTTAAAAGGAATTTTGGGGGGTCGGGTAGGCTAGGCGGTAGCATGTCAGCCAGCTAACCAAGAGGACCCGAGTTCGAATCCGGTTCGAGGCATCCGGCTAAAATCTGACCCCCGAGGTAGAGACAAATTTAAAAATAAAAATAAATAGTATCGTAAATGGCTTATGGCTAGCATGGCCGAAAAGCCAAAAAAAAAAAAAAAGGAATTTTACACTATTATGACTTTGAAAACCTACTACTAATAATAACAACAGCCTTGATCGTAGCTCTTCTTAGCTAAATGGAATGTCGTTCGATAACACAACTGAAGATAGCTACACACTCAAAGTCGTTCTTAAAAAAAATAGAAAAAATATGAAATTAGTTCGATTCGCCCTCACTTGCATCCATCGCACTCGTGAATCCCTACGACAGAAATCGCTCATCTAATGAATTTAAATTATATTTGGTAATATTTTAAATTATATTTATATGTATATATATTATATTACAATTAATATTAAATCTATTATCTACTATTTTATCTTAAAGATTTTTAGGTAAAAGTGATCAAACCATTGCCTACAATCTACATGAAAAAAAGGTTACATTCATTCAATTTATTTTTTAATAGGTAATTTAATATAATTACACTGGATTTAAATATTATATATATATGTATATATTTTATTTTGTTTTATTAATTTTTTAAATATACTCTACATTTTATAATATATTTTTTTGGATTACTTTAGAAAAATGTTTATTATTTTTGTTTATTTTTAGATAAACTACTCTACCACTCTCTATTTTATTAGATTAAGAATTATTGGAAATTTACATAGTAAGTACTATCATTTTTTCCCTATATATTTAAGCATTTTTATTGAAGATAATTTATAATATTTCATTATATTTATATATATATATATATATATCAGGGCGCTCCCCCTCAGATTTAGGCCCTCCCGTTAAATTTAAAAAATAACGAACAATTCTTTTTTAAACAGGAACCCTGGTTTAAATGTCACCGCCCGCCCCTGATATCGATATCTATTTATCTGGGTTTTTTGAGGGCCCCGTTTAAATTTAAAAACAATGTGCCTAGAACTTATTTTTTAGTGTTATATTATAGTTTGATAACTGTTAATTCTAGTATCTATAAAATAAGAAAACAATTTTACTGATGTATTATTCTTTTGGTTTTGATTATATGTAAATATTTCTTTAACTTGGGGCCCACATAGGACCCGATTACCTCTTCACAGTCCTGTATATAATATAGGCAGGTAGGTATAGACAGGCCCGTGCCTAGCGGGTTTTCATTGCAGGGATTTTTTTAAAAATAATTATCTTTTACATATATCGGGGTGGGGGGGGGGATTTCAACCCCATGAATTCCCTTATGCATTTACATAAGTATATAATATAGTATATATACGGCAGACCTGAATCCGAAGCATAAGATTTAGATATTTATGTGATATGTAAAGTAATAATGAATAATATAAAGAATAAATAAGGATTTAAAATAAACATGAAATTCATTATATTTAGAGAAAAAAATAAGTCCTGCTTTTGCTGGCGCCTTAGGAACACCCCCCCCCCCTTTTTTTTTCACGTCTCCCATCGGGTCATTATAGAAATAGATTTTGAAAATAATCTTTAAAGCTTATTGAATTAAAAACGAGGTTTATTTGTTATTGATCATTATAATTTATAGCGCATAAAGAATTCAACTATGAAATGTCTATCTTTTTAATTAATCTACATATTTAATTTTTAGGAAATAAAGGAATAAAGATTTATTTATTTATTTAAAAACGAGCTAATTCTTCTAAAGATATTTTTCATTTGATGGAATTGAGGATAATATATTTAATTATTAGTAGAGTGTTTTTGGACAAATTTATCAAGAAAAAATGAATTTCAGGTATAGTATTCTTTTGTTTTGTTTTTTTGTTTTCTTAGTACCAGTGCTATTAGAATTTATTTTTTTGTTATTTGTTTTTATCTATTTTTATGTTTTTGATATCTTATTTAAAATACCTCCACTTAATGGAGGTGGCTTAATTTCTTACCCAAGGACGTGCCCTTCTTGCAATAATACCTATCGTTCCCAGCAAAGTTATTGTAGGCACAAGAAGCTTGCATGCCGTTCTCGGAAAAATTATAATTCTGAATCAAATTTAGAAAATGATTTGCAAGATCCATGTTTTAAAAATAATATGCCTCATCCTAATTTAAAATCAAATTCTTCTGTTTTCGTTACTGGTGAAAATAGGTATATATGTAAAGATTGTGGTAATAAATTAAGCAACAAGTATAATTTACGGCGTCACGTTAAATCCTGCTGCAAGAATAATTTAAAGAACACAAATTGCTATTTGTAAGGAAAATTTTTTCCATAAAAAACAACTATAATAACACATTTGCAAAAAGAACACGATATCGATTGCCGATGGATTTCTAAAAAATTTTCTTCGAATCTTGAATATGAAAATTGGTTTTCAAATGAAAGTAATACAAATTACATATTTTTCAGAAAACTAAAGGGATCTAATAATTGCACTTATTATGTTTGTAATAAAGATAATAAAAATTTAGCTAAACTTAGGAAGAAATATAATAGCAAAATTCAAAATTTTAAGGGTCATTTATTGAATTCTGATTGCCCGTGCCGATTAATTGTTGAAAAAGAAAATAACATTATTCGTATAAGTTATTTTCCTTTTCATAACCATTCCCTCGGATTCAAAAATACAATCCACCAACATCTACAGCATACTACATTAAATTTCATAAAAGCAAATCTGCCCATGGGAGTTTCAGCTACCCACATTCAAAAACATCTCAGAGGAGATTATGCCAATAGAAACAATCGAAATTCTTTCCCTTTACGAGAAAATTTTATATCTCTTGGTCATATAAAATATTTTGCTAATAAAATAAAAATTACAAAACAAGCACATCCGGATGATGAGGAATCCATTCGGTTAAAAATTAAACATTTGGATCAAGAAAGTTACAGCCTTATATTGATTTATAAGCCTCTTGGTGTGGAACATATCGTTATAGGACCAGAAAAATTTAAAAACATAACATTTGAAAAAGATTTATTTATTTTTGGATTACAGTCTTGCGAGCAGGCAAAAATCATGGTTGAAGGTTGCAACCGTATCCTATGTATGGATGCAACCTATAATACTAATCATCATAAATATCTATTGTTAAATTTAGTGGTGCCTACGCAATTCGGAAATTTATATCCAGTTGCACATTTTATTTCTAGCCGATTAGACAGTAAGACTATGACTTATTTGTTGGAGTCTATAAAATTTAAAATCCCAAATTTAAAAATTAATTGTTTAATGACTGACGACGATCATGTTAGTGTTCTAGCAGTCACTAAAGTATTCGGTTCTGTAAGGCACCTTTTGTGCAAATGGCATGTAATCCGTGTATGGAAAACCCAAATTAGAAACAAGATAGAATTAAGATTTCAACAATACCTTTATAATATTCTAATGAATATTCTAGAAACCAAAGAATTAAATTCCTTTAATGTTTCATTATCATCCTTTTTGAAATTCACACAAAATTTTTGCCCAGATTTCCATAAATATTTTTCTGCACACTATTTAGATAGAAAAGAAATCTGGGCTATGGCTTTTCGAAATTTTCCACATGCCAATACGGATACTAATATGTTTTGCGAATCATTTCACAATTTGCTAAAATCGCGATATTTCAATCGGACAGTCAACAAAAGACTCGATGACCTTTTGGACATTTTATTAGAAATAGAAAAAAAATATTTTGTTGACTATGATTATAAAATTAAGACTCAAAATTCAATTTTCAAGCAGCCTCACAAATATTTAATTAGACATCAAAAAGGCTTAAAAATCTCTGATGACGATATTTTTATAGAAACTGGAAATAAATTTAGAATTTGTTCTCAAACAAAACAAAATATTTTTTATACATTACAAGAAATTAGAGATAACTGCCATTTCGATTATTGTTTCGAAAAATGTATGAACCTCCAATGTCCAGATTTGTGTGGCCATATTTATAGTTGCTCTTGTCAAGATCCTAGTCCATTATGTTATGAATTTGGACCCCCTTAAAAACCTTGTGATTGTGAGGTAAGGATTGTAGATATGGACCATTTAATTCACTATTGCCCAAATTATAAGGATTCCCAACAAAAGATAAAGGATATTTTTAAACAAGAGGAGATAAAAATTAATGAAAATTTAATTGAGATACTAAAAAAGAATAAAATTCAATTGAATTACGCGCTATTTATCTTTGCGGAAGAAAATAACATAAAAATCTAACAGTGAAAACAAAGATTTAAGTATCTTTGATCATCTATGATGTCCTTTAAAGTTAAATTCATTTAATAATAAAAATCTAAGTTGGCTGCATTGTAGATAAATAAATAGCAAAACTCGTGGCTAAATTCCCGAAAGGGTGGAGGCCAATCAAAACCTACTACTACTACTACTACTATATTATTCTACAAATATTAGCTTTTCTTCAAGATGGTGAAAGTCCTTCAATGAAAAAAAATAAAATAATGATCATTTCCCCACTTTTTCCCAATCTACCATATGTAAAAAATTTCATTTTTAATCGGAATTAATTCATGTTTGGTGTGGCAAATCGTCTTCAAATTTTAACAGTATGTGTATTATGCTTTTAATGACTTATATTCCAAGTTTCGAAGACTTCTTGAATTTTTGCATTTGTGAAAGAACAAAGAACTACCTTAAACAAAAATGAGCGAGAAGATTTAGATTGAGTGGCCTGCCATCTGACGGATCAATCATAAACTACCTTCTATCTTCAAAATTAACCATTTATTATTTCATTATTTCTAGAATGCTACCTAATATTAAAGTATATAAATTTATTAAAATAAAATAAATGATTTTCCTTTCAAATTTGTTTGATTGAAATCAGAGAAAATATATCCATTATGGGTGAATTTGCAAAAACAGAATACACATATCCAATTTATACAGGTTAGTTTTTTATTTGTCATAAATAATAATAACTTTGGCTGCCTTTGAGAATGTCCATCTTAGTTTCGAATTGTTCAGAATTTTCAAATTATATGTCTGGTTATGTTTAAATACATCGTAATGAGTTGACTTAAATTAATTTTCATTTCGTTATAACACTTTACATAGAGTACTGAACAATTTAAGTTGAGGAGAAACATTCTTGGCCATACCGTTGAATTTAAAAATATTATAGAAAATTAGTTTGTTTTTAATATACTTGAGCCATTGCGATTATGATCAAGCTGGTTTAGATTGTTTTAAAATTTGCTACCACTAATTAACATAAGTAGTTGGTTTTCGATAATGGCGTCTCTACATAATATCTATGATAAAAAATAAACTAAACTGATATATCTATTTATCTACTCTTATTAAACGAGCAAAAATTGGTTTTTATATATTTGTTTGTATCTTAGTTCTATTTTGAAAACGGCTCTACCGATTTTGATGAAACAAATTCTATTAACAAGTTTTGAGGATGAGAAAACGATCTGGCTAGGTCTGGACCTCGACAAATTTAATCTTAATTGATCTTTTCTTAATTAAAGTAATTATTGATAGATGAAAATCTCAATTAAAAAGTTTATTTACATTTTTTTCAATTATCTTTTATTTTTAATTGTTTTTTTTATTTTAAAATCCACTAATAGGTTATAGCAAATATTAATATATTATATTGAAATTAGGAATTTTTTGTTTGTCTTTAATTAACAGGTGTCTAAATCATAACAAAACAGATGTGTTTACAAATAAAGTGGTTGAAGTCGTTTTTTTTTTATATATAACTTTGAAACAAATCTTATTTAATTTTATGTTTTTATTTCAGACCCTATACGATTATTTTTTTTATTATTATTTTCCTATTTATTTTTTATAATGTTTATCAATATGAACGAATGTGGGCAAATTGGTGTACGAGTATAAACAAATATTATACACATAATATGTGGAGCACTAGAAAGCTAGAAATGCAAAAACTGGGTGCGGGGTGGGGTGAATGTGGGAGCTGCAGGAGGTGGGGTGCAGTTGTGGGGGATCCGGGGGTGGGGTCAGGGCTTACCGTGCATAGCTCGGTGGCTCCAGGTTCTTAATAGTTATAAAGGAAACCAGGCAAGATATACTAAATACCAGGCAGATCAAAAAGTCTGGAATAATCCTACGAAATGGGGCTAGTATGTACTAATGTGAACCATTCATAACTAACTTCATTCTTCATTAGACGTCTGTCAAAATTTCAACCATTCATGTTTTCGCATTTACAAGTTACAGCAGTGAGAAGCAACCAAACTACGTGTTTTTTTAAAAATGAAAAAATCTGAGTTTCGTGTTCTGATTAAACACTATTATTTACCCAAGAAAACGATAACCGAGACCAAAGCCAAGCTAGATAAGTATTATCCGGACTCTGCACCGTCGATGAAGATGATTCAAAAGTGGTTTTCTGACTTTTTGTTGCGGCCGAACAAGTGATGATGAACGAAAGAGCTCTCACACTAGAAAACCTCGAAAAAATCCATGATATAATGTTAAAGGACCCCAAAGTGAAATTGAGGGAGCTAGCTGAGACCACAAAGATATGGTATGGCAGTGTGTTCAATATCATACATGATATTTTGGGTATGAAAGCTCTGCGCGCGATGGGTCACAGTGGACTAAAAACGAATTCGTGTTACGACTTCCCAGCACAATTTGGTAGTGTTTAAGCGAAATTCAAAGGAGTTTTTGCGCCGATTCATACCATGGATGAAACCTGGATCCATTTCTATACACCAGAGTCAAAACAATGGATTTCTCTGGGTGAAGGTGCTCCGAAGCGTCCAAAAACTCAGCAACGGACAAGAAAGGATATGGCCTCCGTATTTTAGAATGCGCTTGGAATAATATTCATCGACTATCTTGAAAAAGGTAAAACCATAACTGGCGCATATTATTCATCATTATTGAATCGTTTGAAAATTGAATTCGCAGAAAAACGGCCGCATTTGAAGAAGAAAAAAAAATCTTTTATCCTCACGACAATGCGGCTGCTCATTCATCAATAGCTGCGCGAGCAAAATTGAACGAAATCTGATTTGAACTGGTTCCTCAGCCAGACCTGGCCCTCAGCGACTATTACCTGTTTCCTAACCTGAAGAGATGGCTCACCGCGATTTCACTCAAATGAGCAAGTCATAGCTGAAACTGAGCCATATTTTGGAGAGCTTCCGAAAGATTACTTTTCGGACTGGATAAAAAACATAGAAAAACGTTGGACTCGCTGTATCGACTTAAAAGGAATGTATGTTGAAAAATAAAACCGAATTTGTTTCACTTATTCTAGACTTGTTGATCTGCCTAGTATATAAGGATTTGTGAGAGTTTACTTGTCGAGGTTAAGCGGATGTACGGCTCTATATCATATCTATCTGATACAGTGGCGTACCTAGAACTTTGTAGCCCTTTCTAATTTTATCAAATGGTGGTTTTTATAAATTAAATAACATAAATAAGTAATTGTAATTGAGACAAACTATAAGTATACCTAATATTACCATACGTCTCGCTTTCGGGCTGTCTGTCCTGCTGTCCCCATCGAGAGCAAAAATGTCCTGCTTATGCAAACAGACCAGATTTATATACACTGAGAAAAAAATGTGGATTTATCGAAAAATCATAAGAGACCTTTTTTCTAGAGAGCTCAATTCTCTACAAAAGTCAGTTTTGATCTTATCGATATCTTAATTCATTCATGATCATGTGTTATAGAATTTCAAAGTTACAAAAGTTTTTTCAAATGTTATTTAAACGTGAAATAGAAAATCGTCAAACAAAGCACCGTGTTGAAAATTAAGGGACAAAACGTGTCTACAATAGAATCTACGAAAGAAATTAATCGTCTCCGAGATAACTTAGCACTTAAAGATAGTTCGGTTTTTCTTCCTCGCTCCTGTATATAATATATATCTGACTAATGATTGAAATATACTTTTTCAGGGCCACATTTCACCTGCCATTATTGCCACACCATGTTCATTAGTGAGGACTTCCTTGAGAAACATCAAAAGAAATGTTTTCAAATGAAATTACACTTAATTTTAAGAATGAAATTACAATTGACAAGAAGTACATCAACTGATGGTAAGTTTATTTATTTAATTTATACTTGAAGGCATTATCTTCTATCTTTATATAAAGGGGAAAAGTATGTATACCTACCCGGTGAGTTTTTTTTATCTTGAGACAGTCTTATAACTCAAAAACAGTACATTATATGAAAAAAGTTTCAAATAAAAGTTTATTTATATCGAGAGAGAAACTAAACTACGCTATTGGTTGTCGACCTAGAACAAGCTTTAAAGTGTATTTTAAGGTCAATTTCTGTTTTTTAAATGGAAACCTATATATTTCTTTTCATATTCATAATCTACAAAAAAAACTGAGCAACATTCATAAGAACTATTTTTTATCCGCCATCAACAAAATACATGAATCAATTAGATCTCAAAAAAAATTCTTAATAATTATTTTTAACAATTATTTAACTTAATTATCAAATAATAATGATTAAATAATTAATTATTACATAAATAATTTAATAATAATTAATAATTTTTCGACACTGTTCTGTAACATTCTCAAGTGTTATCGCAAGTCTTCTGGGTGAATTCCAGTTCCTTTTTTGGCCTGTTTCATTTTCTTCGTAGCCTTTACATTTCCTGTTTTTTTTTTTTTTTTTAATAGATTTACAACACGATAAAATGAAGCTCTTGAGGGTGTATCCCTGTCAGGAAAACGCTCAGCATCCATTTTAATGGCAGCCCCATAACACTTTTTACACATTCACCATAAATTAAGACCATTTCAATTCTGTCTTCAACAAAAAATGCTCCATTTTTATTATGGTAATACAATATAACTAACTATCTACTGGATTGACACGATAAATAAACTTTTTTAAACTCAAAGTTTAACTAGTTTAATAAGTCGAAAATAATCTCTTAAATCTCTGTAAAATGAAGTATTAAAATAATTATAAACACTTATTTTCATTATTGTGACTTTTCGATTTAATAATTATTTTTTTAATCAGTATTATTTGATAATTAAGGTGAATAATTGTTAAAAATAATTATTAGGATTTTTTTGAGATCTATTAATTGATTGATTGATTTATTTATTTTCGACGGCAAGAGGTCTTTACAAATTGGTTACATTTAAACATAATATTATACACATAATGTAATATGCTAAGTGAAGATAAATTCTGTAAATAACAAATAAATGAATTTTGAATTTTAAAGCTTAATCATAACATAGCGTATTTTCTTTAATTGCTTTAGTCACTCTATTAGGATGAGAAGCCACTAATAGATTACACTAATTCTTAAGGAAAGAGCGCGTTATAACAAACACAGAATCTATAGTTTGGATTGTTCTCAGCGTGACGCGTGATTGGTACTTTAGGGTAGAAAGGCTGGTTGTCTCTATGTACATATGTAGGATTATTTAAAGGAAAAAGAGACTTTAGTTCTGGACAATGAATTCTGTTTGATATAATTTTGTAAGTTAATATATTGTCAGAAGCAACCATGGATGATAGATCGTATGTTTCTTACATTTGATTCAATCACGAATAGAATGTAGGGAATTTTTGTCAAATATTGAGTGAAAATAATATCTGAACTTATATATTTCTAACTTAAAATAATTAAGTTAAATAAATTTATAATTTTCTCATTAATATATCAAAGAATAATTAAAATATTAACGAGAATTGTTTTGATCGCGTTTTTTAAACAAGATATATATCGCGAGACTACTGCGGTTGAAGCTATTGGACTCTGCTGAGTCTGGACTAAGAGAGAGAAAAGATATGGTCCATTTAGCTATAATCCAGCATCATTTCGCGTTTAGCCCGCGTGACACTTTTTATATCAAACACTGATATGAACCACCAAATGAATTTGAAATCTGAGATGTTATATATTCAATCTTTCAGTCCAGAGCGCCCGATCTGTTAGCACGTATGTTAGGTGCTTGTCATTAATTAATCGTATGTTTCCTATATTCGATTCAATCGCGAATCGAATGCAGGTGATTTTGTCAAATATTAAGTGAAAATAATATCTGAACTTATATATTTCTAACTTGAAATAATGAAGTTAAATAAATTTATAATTTTCTCATTAATAAAAGAAATGAAGCTGGATTATAGCTATATGTATCATATCTTTTTCTCTCTTGGTCCAGACTTAAGACTCAGCAGACTCCAATAGCTTCAACCGCAGTAGTCTCGCGATATATATCTTATTTATAAAGCTCGTTCAAAACAATTCTCGTTAATATGTTAATTATTCTTTGATATATTAATGGGAAAATTATAAATTCATGGATGATAGAATTGCTGGTAGACTAAAGGTTTCACTAATTGCTGTATAATCGTGGTCGAATCATATCACATAGGGTTGCCAGATAGATACCCAAGATGTCTCAACGCCTTATGCTGAACTCTCTCAAGCCTTGCTATATTCATTTTCAAATTAGGTCTCCAAATGGTTGATGCATACATCAATACGGATTTAACCAAGCTTATGTGTTAAGAGTTTAATACTAGTCGTGTTTGTGAAGAATTTAGTGTTGCGAATGATTCGATTTGCCTTACTAACCACTTTGGTTATATGTTCTTTGAACGTTAGTTTAGCGTCAAATGTTGCCCCTAGTGATTTAATATTTTGTTTATTTGATGTCGAATAAAAAAATAGTTCTTATGAAAGTTCCTCAGTTTTTTTTGTAGATTATGAATATGAAAAGAAATATATATGTTTCCATTTAAAAAACAGAAGTTGACCTTAAAATACCCTTTAAAGCTTGTTCTATCTAGGTCGACAAACAATAGCGTAATTTAGTTTTCCCCTCTATATAATAGGTGTACAACTTTGCATCCGCCGTTTCGCAATAGATGGCTGTAGCGGTAAGTGGTAGTCGAAATAAATAGATCGTAGATGTCATACAATAAGCTTAGGAATTTGTAAACATAACCCCATCGAAATATTAGTCGATTTGTGTCTGCATCATAAAGTTATTCTCGATTAAACATGTCACCTTACGAGCCAAATTCTCGTCATTTGCGGGAGGTTATAATTTTCTGCTTTAATATGAAGAAATCTGCGGCTGAGGCTCATCGAATGCTCTTAAATACCTATGGTGAGGCCGCTATTAGTGAAAGAACGTGCCGAGAGTGGTTTCAACGCTTCAAGAACGGTGATTTTGACGTCGAAGACCAGCATGGCGGTGGAAGAGAGAAGGTTTTCAAAGATGCAGAATTGGAGGCATTACTTGATCAAGACTCGTGTCAAACGCAACAAGAATTGGCAGGATCATTGGGAGTGACGCAACAAGCCATTTCAAAACGCCTAAAAGTAATGGGAATGATTCAGAAACAAGGAAATTGGGTGCCGTACGAGTTGAAGCCGAGAGATGTTGAACGGCGTTTGTTTGCTTGTGAACAGCTGCTTGCAGGGCAAAGACGGAAGGGATTTCTGCATCGCATTGTGACTGGGGACGAAAAATGGGTTCATTACGATAATCCCAAGCGCAGAAAATCATGGGGATATCCCGGCCATGCTTCCACGTCGACGGACAAACCGAATATTCACGGTTCCAAGGTCATGCTCAGTATTTGGTGGGACCAGCTCGGCGTAGTGTATTATGAGTTGTTAAAACCGACTGAAACAATCACAAGCGATCGTTATCGAACGCAATTAATGTGTTTGAGCCGAGCATTGAAAGACAAACGGCCGCAATACAACAAGAGACATGATAAAGTGATTTTATAGCATGACAATGCTCGACCCCATGTTGCGAAAGTGGTCAAGACATACTTGGAAACGTTGAAATGGGAAGTTCTACCCCACCCGCCGTATTCTCCAGGCGTTGCTCCCTCGGACTATAACTTGTTTCGATCAATGGCACACGGCCTGGCTGACCAGCACTTCCGGTCTTATGAAGAAGTGAAAAATTGGATCGATTCGTGGATCACTTCAAAAGATGATCTGTTTTTTCAACGCGGGATTCGTACGCTGCCCGAAAGATGGGAGAAAGTAGTGGCCAGTGATGAACAATACTTTGAATCATAAATGTATAACCAGTTTTTTACAATAAAGCCTCAAATTTCGGAAAAAAACGGCGGAAGCAAAGTTGTACACCCTTTAAATAAACTTTTATTTGAAACTTTTTTCATATAATGCACTGCTTTTGAGTTATAGGACTGTCTCAAGATAAAAAACTCACCCGGTATAATATACATATTATATGTATGATCCAAAAGATCTGAACGGCCAGTGCATAGCCAATGTTGTCTCCAGACGCTGCCCGGCACGCCTCGAGCAGCTAGTTTTTTATATAATTTCAACTGAATAATCAAGTTGTAAAATTTTCTTATTTATTGCTATAAATTCTCAATTTCCAAGGAATCAAAAAATATATACTATTAATAATTAGAGACCGGATTTTTATGTAGTAAAAACTGCCAAAATATGCAGTTAAAATTGATGAAATATGCAACTAATATGCAGAATAGGTTGAAATATGCAAATATATGCAGTAAAAGATGGCAAAATAATTTTTTTATGCACTAAAAAATTAAAATTGAAGACAAAAAGACTATATAATTGAAGGAGTGCTATGAAAGAAATAAAACCATGTGTCAAATATGTACTTTTATTGCGTAAAAATTGCACAAAATTCTCATTAAGTATATATATATATATATATATTTATTTATTGTCACTGGGAACACAAGCTCATTTAGACAGCACATCAGTAAAGTGTTAGTAGTGTTAGTGAGGGAGCCGAGATTTAGCCGGTCGAAATTCTAATATGCTAGCAAGGCTCAAACCCGGGCCTCCTGCTTGAACATCGTCATAAATCAACATAATAAATATAATAATGTTTCAAAAAATGTGAACTAAAAATACGGGGGGGGGGGGGTAGTTTTATTTAACAGACACGATTGTATTATATTCCTTTTATTTATTTATTTTATATTAACAAGCTTTTCATATTGACGTACCTATAAATAATAAACTAATAAAATAAAGCAAATATTTGACCGGCTCTGATCCCTGCACTAATTTACACACACAAACACTCAATGGCCAAAATCGGCTATAGATACCAAATGCCTTAAAAAAAAAATTATGTCCCCCTGTTTTATTTCTTCATTTTTTTCATTCTTTCTCCGAAAATTTATTTTTAAAAAATCTGTATTTTGCCCAAATAATCCTTCAAATATGCAATTTTATGCAATATTACTCAAATATGCAAAAATATGCAGTATAAAATTTAACCCACAGTATCCAAGATGCATGATTCGGATAGATGATTGATCCCCTGAGTCGTAGGTATGTGGCGGCAAACAAAATATGCAATTGCATAGGAATCCGGTCTCTAATAATAATAAATCAAACAATATTATTATATATTTTACTATTCATTACAATTTTTTTGAATTATTCTCTTTTCGATATTATGTCTACATTTTAATTTCATCTGAAATAATATTTTTTCAATACATTTCTTTTTTTCAGATACAAGTAATCAAACAAATTACGAAACAACTGAAGATTATTTCTGTGAAGAATGTCTATGTGGATTCTTAAAATTATCTGATTACGAGTGCCATAAGCAGGAAAGCCATTCAGGAGATGCTCTCTTTCAAAGTGATCACAGTGAAAGCCGCTTTTCAGAAAAGGGCACACTCAAAACGCATTTACTTTGTAATTCTAACGAAAAGCCTTTCGTTTGTGATCATTGCGATAAGCGCTTCTTACTAAAGAGCTATCTCAGAAAGCATTTACTTTGCCATTCAGGCGAAAAGCCTTTTCCCTGTGATCTCTGCGATAAGCGCTTCCTAGAAAAGGGCACTCTCAAAAAACATTTACTTTGCCATTCAGGCGAAAAGCCTTTTCCCTGTGATCTCTGCGATAAGCGCTTCCTAGAAAAGGGCACTCTCAAAAAACATTTACTTTGCCATTCAGGCGAAAAGCCTTTTCCCTGTGATCTCTGCAATAAGAGCTTCTCACAAAAGAGTAATCTCAAACGCCATTTACTTATTCATTCAGGTGAAAAGACTTTCGTCTGTCATCATTGTGATAAGCGCTTCTTACTAAAGAGCCATCTCAAAAATCATTTACTTTCTCACTCAGACGAAAAGCCTTTCGTTTGTGTTCATTGTGATAAGCGCTGCTCACGAAAAGGTGATCTCTTAAGCCATTTACTTACTCATTCAGTTGAAAAGCGATTCCTCTGTAATCTCTGCAATAAGAAATTCTCACTAAAGTGTACTCTCAAACGCCATTTACTTACTCATTCAGGTGAAAAGCCTTTCGTCTGTAATCATTGTGATAAGCGCTTCTTACTAAAGAGCTATCTCAAAAACCATTTACTTTCCCACTCAGACGAAAAGCCTTTGGTTTGTAATCTCTGAGATAAGAGCTTGGGGAAAAAGCTCTCAAAATACATTTACACTGTCATTCAGGTAAAACGCCTTTCGTCTTGTGATAACTGCGATAAGCGCTTTTCACAAAAGGGCCATCTTAAAAGTCATTTACTTTGTCATTCTGGCGAAAGACCTTTCGTTTGTGATCAGTGTGATAAACGCTTCTCAGAAAAGAGCTCACTCAAAAGCATTTACTTTTCCATTCAAGGGAAAAGCGTTTCGCCTTGGATCATTGTCAGAAGCGCTTTTCACTATACAGGGTGATTCACGGTCGATGGCACGTTAGGCGTTTATGGAAAACGAAACGAAGGATTTTTCTGAAAATTTAGCACCTTACATTTTCTTACCTGTTCTATCGATATAAAATATTTTCAGCATTGCGATCTTTCGGCTTCCATCGAAAAGTCGTAGCAACTTTATTTTTTTAAATGGAACACCCCTTATATTAACACGTTTTTAGAACCGACCTTTTATTAAAATACTTTTTTGTTAATATTGTCCTATACCTATCTCTATTGATTTTCGAGATAAAAAATAATTTGTGTTAAATATGGTCGAAAACATGTCCCTAATTAAACTTAAATAAATTAGAGCTCTCAATTCATGGAAAGTTGATATTTTGGTGGTTTAGACACACCCGAAGTATTTAATTTACGTCGATAAATCGACTCCATATTATACAGGGCATGCTAAGATTACTATTATTTCCGTTATTCATAAAAGGGGTCAAAAGTTCGTTTTTTCAAATGAGAACCCCTGTATATTACTCAATAAATTGAAAGTCGAAGGAAAATGTTTTAAGACGATATATCAGAGGCGAGCCACAATGCGGCTCTTCAGTCAATCTCGCGGCTCTTGAACCCTCTTGAATAATACTGATTTTAAAAAGTACAGGGTGTGGCATAAAGATCTACCACATTTTGTGAAGAGGTATAAAAAAATGAAAAAAATTTAACTAGGAAAAAACTGAAAATATTTTTGAAAAGAACATAAAATAATTTAATTATGTATTTTAAACATTATCAATCAAGGGCTGGGGGAAAGAGATTGGTCAAAGATAAGAATTCTGGCCCTTTCGACCAAACTCAACCAAATTTTATATACATATTCTGTGGACCCCCAGAAGGCTAGGAATGCAAAAACTAACCACCCAAAACGGAGGTATGCCAAAAATTGAAAATTCTAGCCCTTTCAACCAAAATCAACCAAAAATTTTGAATACCCAGAGGGCTAGAAATGCAAAAACTAACCACCCTAAATGGGGGAGGGTCAAAAATGAAAATTCTAGCCCTTTCGACCAAACTATGTATACAAAATTTGGTTAGTTTTTGCGTTTCTAGCCTTCTGGGGATCCACAGAATATGTATCCAAAATTTGTTTGAGTTTGATCAAAGGGGCTAGAATATTTTTTTTGACACCCTCCCACCCTTTTTTTTGTCTGGTATTGTTAAAAATACATTAAAAAAAATTTCATTTAATTTCTTTTCAAAAATAAATTTAGTATTTCTTTCTAGTTAAAATTTTATTTTTTTTGTCTCTTCAAAATGTGGTAGATCTTTATGCCACACCCTGTATAATAATTAAATTAAAAAAAATTAATATAAAAATTATTTTTGTAATTTTATAAGTAAGTAGAACAAAAAATATATATTACTTCATTTATATTTTATAAAATAAAAAAATGTGTCTTTTTTTAATAAACCATTAATTAATCTCCAAACAATGTGGCTCGCTTTGAAACAGTTTTATAAATTTGCGGTTCCCAAAATTAAGGTTAGTGGCCACCCCTGCGATATATAATATCCCTATACCTAAAACATTAAGTTTTCTTAATAAAGTTGCTTTTTCGTGAAAAATTACTTTTTAATGAATTTAATTTTAACTAGGGAGTCGGGTTAGCTGAGCCGGCTAACGCAGTGGCCTCGCTTCGGCATCGATCAATTATGACGATGTTGGAGTGGAAGGCTTTTGCATCTATTCATGTTGAATAACAATTATATTTATTTTGTAATAAACTATTTCGTTTATTTAAATAAATAATTTTAGACTTATTTTTATATTTATTATAATTAATTTTTTAATTGACATTGATAAAAATTTTGGTTTATATTCTAATGTGCAATAATTTTAATTATAACATTTGTTTATATTTATAAAAATGTTTTTTTCAAAATATTCAAAACATGTTTACACCAAATAGAAGTTAATTCTAATTTATTTATATGATCATGTGCAATTTTGAAAAATTTGTTTATAAATACCTCATTGGAAAAATCTGTAAATTTGCAAAACTGTGTCATCCAATTATTTGAATTGAATATTGCTTTGTGACACTTCTTTTCATTTTGCATGAAAAATAAATAAAGTTTAACTTCCATTGGAAGATATTGAAATATTCTATCTAATATTTCCTGAGGTAATTCATGTAAATTCCTACATACATTTTTCGATAGATTTTCTTGAAATCTTCTGTTTTCAAGGTTTTTTGTCCTTTCTGCCTTTTGGCAGTTTTCTATCCAATATTTCCTGAGGTAATTCATGTAAATTCCTACATACATTTTTCGATAGATTTTCTTGAAAGCTTCTGTTTTCAAGGTTTTCTGTCCTTCTCTGCCTTTTGGCAGTTCTAAGACCTAGCAATATAGGTGCTATAGATTCTGACCATTTGGAGCTCTCATGCGCTCTTATAGCCACTTTAAGTGTTCTGTGGAATCGTTCAAATTTGCTGTTCGACTGCGGGTGGTAGGCAGTCGTTTGGTTCAGCTTGATTCCACATATTTCTCTTCTGTTTTTAAGGTTTTTTGTCCTTCTCTGGCTTTTGGCAGTTCTAAGACCTAGCAATATAGGTGCTATAGATTCTGACCATTTGGAGCTCTCATGCGCTCTTATAGCCACTTTAAGTGTTCTGTGGAATCGTTCAACTTTGCCGTTCGACTGCGGGTGGTAGGCAGTCGTTCGGTTCAGCTTGATTCCACATATTGATCTTCTGTTTTCAAGGTTTTTTGTCCTTCTCTGGCTTTTGGCAGTTCTAAGACCTAGCAATATAGGTGCTATAGATTCTGACCATTTGGAGCTCTCATGCGCTCTTATAGCCACTTTAGGTGTTCTGTGGAATCGTTCAACTTTGCTGTTCGACTGCGGGTGGTAGGCAGTCGTTTGGTTCAGCTTGATTCCACATATTTCTCTTCTGTTTTTAAGGTTTTTTGTCCTTCTCTGGCTTTTGGCAGTTCTAAGACCTAGCAATATAGGTGCTATAGATTCTGACCATTTGGAGCTCTCATGCGCTCTTATAGCCACTTTAAGTGTTCTGTAGAATCGTTCAAATTTGCTGTTCGACTGCGGGTGGTAGGCAGTCGTTTGGTTCAGCTTGATTCCACATATTTCTCTTCTGTTTTTAAGGTTTTTTGTCCTTCTCTGGCTTTTGGCAGTTCTAAGACCTAGCAATATAGGTGCTATAGATTCTGACCATTTGGAGCTCTCATGCGCTCTTATAGCCACTTTATGTTCTGTGGAATCGTTCACCTTTGCCGTTCGACTCGCGGGTGGTAGGCAGTCGTTCGGTTCAGCTTGATTCCACATATTGATCTTCTGTTTTCAAGGTTTTTTGTCCTTCTCTGGCTTTTGGCAGTTCTAAGACCTAGCAATATAGGTGCTATAGATTCTGACCATTTGGAGCTCTCATGCGCTCTATAGCCACTTTAAGTGTTCTGTGGAATCGTTCAAATTTGCTGTTCGACTGCGGGTGGTAGGCAGTCGTTTGGTTCAGCTTGATTCCACATATTTCTCTTCTGTTTTTAAGGTTTTTTGTCCTTCTCGGCTTTTGGCAGTTCTAAGACCTAGCAATATAGGTGCTATAGATTCTGACCATTTGGAGCTCTCATGCTCTTATAGCCACTTTAAGTGTTCTGTGGAATCGTTCAAATTTGCCGTTCGACTTCTGGTGGTAGGCAGTCGTTCGGTTCAGCTTGATTCCACATATTTCTCTTCTGTTTTCAAGGTTCTTTGTCCTTCTCTGGCTTTTGGCAGTTCTAAGACCTAGCAATATAGGTGCTATAGATTCTGACCATTTGGAGCTCTCATGCGCTCTTATAGCCACTTTAAGTGTTCTGTGGAAACGTTCAACTTTGCCGTTCGACTGCGGCTGGTAGGCAGTCGTTCGGTTCAGCTTGATTCCACATATTTCTCTTCTGTTTTTAAGGTTTTTTGTCCTTCTCTGGCTTTTGGCAGTTCTAAGACCTAGCAATATAGGTGCTATAGATTCTGACCATTTGGAGCTCTCATGCGCTCTTATAGCCACTTTAAGTGTTCTGTGGAATCGTTCAAATTTGCCGTTCGACTTCTGGTGGTAGGCAGTCGTTCGGTTCAGCTTGATTCCACATATTTCTCTTCTGTTTTCAAGGTTTTTTGTCCTTCTCTGGCTTTTGGCAGTTCTAAGACCTAGCAATATAGGTGCTATAGATTCTGACCATTTGGAGCTCTCATGCGCTCTTATAGCCACTTTAAGTGTTCTGTGGAATCGTTCAAATTTGCTGTTCGACTGCGGGTGGTAGGCAGTCGTTCGGTTCAGCTTGATTCCACATATTTCTCTTCTGTTTTCAAGGTTTTTTCTCCTTCTCTGCCTTTTGGCAGTTCTAAGACCTAGCAATATAGGTGCTATAGCCTTGTGGGGATCCACAGAATATGTATCCAAAATTTGTTTGAGTTTGATCAAAAGGGCTAGAATATTTTTTTTGACACCCTCCCCCTTTTTTTTGTCTGATAATGTTAAAAATACATTAAAAAAAAATTTCATTTAATTTCTTTTCAAAAATAAATTTAGTATTTTTTTCTAGTTAAAATTTTATTTTTTTTATGTCTCTTCAAAATGTGGTAGATCTTTATGCCACACCCTGTATAATAATTAAATTAAAAAAATATTAATATAAAAATTATTTTTGTAATTTTATAAGTAAGTAGAACAAAAAATATATATTACTTCATTTATATTTTATAAAATAAAAAAATGACTGTTTTTTTTAATAAACCATTAATTAATCTCCAAACAATGTGGCTCGCTTTGAAACAGTTTTATAAATTTGCGTTTCCCAAAATTAAGGTTAGTGGCCACCCCTGCGATATATAATATCCCTATACCTAAAACATTAAGTTTTCTTAATAAAGTTGCTTTTTCGTGAAAAATTACTTAATGAATTTAATTTTAACTAGCTAGTCGAGTTAGCTGAGCCAGCTAAGCACTGGCCTCGCTTCGGCATCGATCAATTATGACGATGTTGGAGTGGAAGGCTTTTGCATCTATTCATGTTGAATAACAATTATATTTATTTTGTAATAAACTATTTCGTTTATTTAAATAAATAATTTTAAACTTATTTTTATATTTATTATAATTAATTTTTTTAATTGACATTGATAAAAATTTTGGTTTATATTCTAATGTGCATAATTTTAATTATAACATTTGTTTATATTTAAAAAAATGTTTTTTTCAAAATATTCAAAACATGATTACACCAAATACAAGTTAATTCTAATTTATTTATATGATCATGTGCAATTTTGAAAAATTTGTTTATAAATACCTCATTGGAAAAATCTGTAAATTTGCAAAACTGTGTCATCTCTGGCTTTTGGCAGTTCTAAGGCCTAGCAATATAGGTGCTATAGATTCTGACCATTTGGAGCTCTCATGCGCTCTTATTGCCACTTTAAGTGTTCTGTGGAACCGTTCAACTTTACCGTTCGACTGCGGGTGGTAGGCAGTCGTTCGTTTCAGCTTGATTCCACATATTTCTCTTCTGTTTTCAAGGTTTTTTGTCCTTCTTTGCCTTTTGGCAGTTCTAAGACCTAGCAATATAGGTGCAATAGATTCTGACCATTTGGAGCTCTCCTGAATAAGTTGGAAGGGAACATTTATCTTCCTTTTGAGAAAATGCATATATTAACGGTTTGTGGTCAGTATGGATCGCAAATTCCCTGCCTTCCAATAAATATTTAAAAAATTTTATTGATAGATAGACGCTTAATAGCTCTCGGTCGTAAGTACTATACTTTTTATGGGTATTATTCAATTTCTTCGAAAAAAATGCGATAGGCCGCCACGTACCTTCTTCTTGTTGTTGAAGGACGATGCCAATTGCATGACTTGATGCATCCGTAAAAAGTCCGAGGAGTTACTTTTCGTTTCGATAGGTTAGAAGAGCCGCATTAGGTATGTCATTTCGACATTGCTCAATCGCTTCTGATGTTTTTTCGTTCCATACGATTTTCGTTTTATCGTTTTTTTTCTTTGATCCTTTGAGAAGTTCATATAATATTGACTGCTTTTCTGCTGCTTTTTTAATATGCCTCCTATAGAAATTTATTACACCTAGGAATTTTCTTATGTGTTGTATTGTTTCTGGTTTTTTTATATGTTCTGTTTTCTCAAGGGTTGGTTTCGAGACATTTTCGGAAATTTCAAAACCAAGAAAATTCAGTTTCTTTTTCCCTAATTCTGACTTATATAGGTTGACCCTTAGTCCATAGGTATCTAGCCTTTTCAGTACTTCTTTTAAATGGACTTCGTGCTTCGCCTCATCTTTTGATGCTATGAGTATATCATCGATGTACGGGAACACGTAATCTAGGTTGTAGAAGGTTTCGTTAATGAAACTTTGGAAAATCGCTGACGCGTTTCGAAATCCAAAGCTCATTACATTGAATTCAAAGAGGCCAAAGGGTGTAATAACGGCTGTTTTTTCTTTGTCTTCTTCTATGGGTATTTGAAAGTACGCTTTGAAAAGGTCTAGTTTCGAAAAGCTCTTTTTTGCTTCAAGGATGAATTGAAAATCGTCAATTCGCGGGATTGGGTAGCGATCGGGCTTTGTAATGTCATTTAATAATCGGTATTCGCCGCATGGCGTTAGCGTGCCATCCTTTTTATTTGCCAGGTGTAGGGAGCTAGCCCATTCTGACTTTGATGGACGAATAATGTTATTTTGAAGCATCATATCAAATTTTCAGGATGAAGCCTTCGCGCTTTCTGATATACAGGAGATCCGCTTTTTGTTATGTGATGTGAGACGCTGTGTTTCACGCCACTAGGTCTAAAGCTTGGCTTCGTTATGCCTGGAAAATTTTCAAATATGTAATTAAAATCGTTTTTGCAACATATTGTATCAATTGACAAATCCAAATTGCTTGATGTTATTTGGCCTTTGGTTGATAATGTAGTCGAATTATCAATCAATCTGCCATTCTTTAAATCGATCCACAGATCGTAATTTCTAAGGAAGTCAGCCCCTAGGATAGCTGAGTTCACTTTTGCAATTAAGAATTTCCATGTAAATGTTCTTTTTAGTCCTAAACATAGATAAAAGATATATATAGATGGGCAACTCCCCCCTATATTTTGGCACACTGTTTACAGCGCCACAGTGACCAGATCACTCAACTAAAATGGCGAGCGGGAAATTTATATATATATTACTACATATTAGAATTTGAAAGATAATTAAAATCTAAATAACCGGCAAGAAAAAAGTGGTGTTGTCTTTTTTTTTATTTATCAAAATAGCTTCAAACTTTTTTGAGAAAAAAAATATAAACAAAAGCACTACTTTTTACTGCACGGTTAAAATATTTTTCTTAATTTTAAAATAGGAATAAAATTAGGTAAAAATAAATAAAAAAAATTAGTTTTTAAAAAATTTTTATTGTTAAATTTTATGAATTTACCATCGGTTCGGAAATACCTCTGAGGAGAAGAATCCGACAAGAAACTCAACAAAGGACATATGTTACAATATTATACACTTTCAAATAAACATATAAACAAAATAAACTCAAATCTTTTATAAAAAACAATTCAAACATTTTCTCGGGTATTTCTCTCTTTGCAAATGGAATTTAATTTCGGTTTCGCTTTTCGAATTTTTTTCAAGTTATTCTTCATTTTCCTTCGGGATGCTATTAAGTTTTTTGTCATTTTATAAAGCTGCTGCCCCGTCGTTGATAGGTCGCTAACGCGCTTTATATTAAGTGTTTTTAATATTTCTGTGGTGTGCTTTTTATTATTAAGTTGTAAGGCTGTAAAGAATATTTATACAAATTAGTTTAAACAGGTAAATACTACTATATATTTCACTACTTTTATACCTGGGCTATTTATTCGACGTACTGGTGTGCTAGAAATATCAAATTGGTTGTTTTTGTCAGGTGTCAGAAGATTTGAGGGATCCTCAAAAACAAGTTCAACATTTTCATTAATGAGAACACGTTGTTCAGATACAGGAATTTCAAAGACAGGTTCTTGAAGATCTCTAATTGGTGTCCTTGATAATTCGAAGTCTAAAATAGAATTACCCAGAGTGGGCCTCTCGGAAAACACTAAAATGAATTAATAAATGTAACAACTGAAGTTTAATAGCAAATGGGATATATAAAGTACATATAGTATTTGATTACCTGGCAAATTCAATGTAGGTAGACTTCTTTGCTTCAAAATGGTTTTATTTCGTCCTGATCTAAACTTTTCAGGAATAATCGAATATTCGCTAAAATGCAATCTACATATCCGATACTTGTTGCGTACATCTGAAGGACCCATGCTAAATAGTTGTTCATTGCCAATACGATGTAACCAATGGGTGTACAGCTAAAATAAATAAAAATTAAATTTTCTATTCGATAAGTCTTTGATTTTAGCTTAAATGAAATGATAACATTTTCAATTTTATAGCTAATTCATACATTTACAATTAGTATTTGCTGGGTATAATTAATTTGCTAGTTAAAATAAAATAACACTTACAATTTTATTGCCATTTTCAGTATCAGGAAATAAATGCATTGGAGTATTATTTCCTTTTGAAACACAATTTGGGACAACACAATATCGAGTACTCATAATTAAATTATTTCTTTAAAGTTGTTGTTAAAAAAATGCTAAATAGTCGTAACCAATCGGGGTACACCTAGAATAAATAAAAATTAATTTTTCTATTCGGTAAGGATTTATAGATATGAAATGATATTTTCAATTTTATATTTAAAATTTATGCAATTAAAATTGCAAAGCTGGGTATAAATAATTTGCTAGTTAAAATAAAATAACACTTATCTGTTGTTAAATAAAATTTAATCCAATATATGTATTAATTATTTTTATAGATATAATAAAATGTATAAATATGTATCATATATCTTTTATCTATGGTCATATAGGTTATAAATCGAAATGAAAATAACAAATGTCAAACTAGGACATCTGGTGGTACGCGCGAGAAGCAAAAAAAAAAAATTAACGAGACTAGCGCTACTGTTGACCAGGAATTATAACTATATCATCGTTCCAAAAAAGAACAAAGGAGTTAGCAGCCCCTGGTCCTAAATCCAACTCTATGATTTTTGTGCCATAGGTCGGGGTCACCAGTGTTAGTGGTGGGGTAAGACGCTAACTAGGATTTGGAAGGGGTTGGTTTTCGGAGGAGAACGGGGAATGCCCCAGTAACCCCGACGGTGTTTCCAACCATGACGGAAGATAAGGTTGTGGATAGTGGATAATCAAAAACAAATGAGGAGACCATATTCGGTGATAGCTAAATTAATTAGATTCGAATCGACGCAATTATATTATTCATTGAAAATCATGGCTCACGCCACCCTCATGCGTTGATTCGACTCTCATTAATTCGTTGGTTTATTGTTTCATAATTGATTGATTGACTCACATATTATACAATGTGTTTAACAAATTGACTGTTGTATACTTAAGGAATTATCACTACAATTGTCTTAAAGTATTGTTTTAGTTGAATAAACTATTTGTATCTGAGGTCTCAGTGCGATCTAGCGGAGAGCGCTAGGACTGACCGGACAATGCTCCATGAGCTCTTCTTCCATGTTCATCATGGTTGACGGCCTGACGAGTTCTGGGAATTCATATTTAGAGCTGACGCGTCAGCGAGCGTGTTATGTCGCTACCCGACACTTCCGCCTAATGTGCACACTCCTAATTAAAATAATTGATTAATTTCTGTTTGCACTCGTCAGCTGACGAGTTAATACGTGTCGTCAGCGTAGTGTGAATGCGGCTTAACAGTAATTAGAACGAGTTACCACTTTGTACGAAGTTTTGATTAAAACTCACACGAATTCAAATAAGAGCTATCCAAATACTAAGGTATAAATACCTCCGTCTCAAACTTGTTCATAAGTCCAAAAACTAAATATAAAAGCACATGATCGCTCGTCCTTACGTTATTTTTAATATTTTATATTTTTAAAAATAAAAAAATGTCATATAAAATTGGTTGGGGGTGTAGAATTTATGGCTGCAACAATTACACGCAATAAAAAAAAAAAATAAGAGTAATTACATTCACTTTACATGTTCTATACAGTGTGATTGTTTAGAATATTGTTTAATAATGTTTTCCTTTTGATACACAATACATTGTTAAAAATAAAGAATTTTATATAATAAATCATGTCTGAAACCTATAGTTTTGTGGTTATTTTTTCACCTTTCATTACTTTTAAACTATTTTATGAAATATTCCTATAATATTAATCTGTTTTTATATTAAAATAGATCTTTCTTTACTATTATAAATAAAATTAATCTTAATCCATTTAATTGTTTTTTGTTTCATTAGGTCTACTCGTTATAAGTCCGCCTGCGTGCAAGTGTGTATGTATGGCCGCCTCCAAGATAACATCATAGGGTAACCCATATTGTCCAGTTAAATTGTGTTTTTACCCGGAAAGTTTAGAGGTAGTTGTAATTTCTTCGACCCTTTATGTTTTTTGGTCTGCTGAATCCGAATCTGAGGTTTCTAACCAAATTTCGTGACGGAACATTGTCATAAATGCAAAAAAAGGTAAAAAAAATCTCATTTTTTGGCGGTTTTTTGCTTATAACTCGAAAACTATCAATTTTTCGTAAATAACCTTCCTATTCAAAATGAAAGTCCATAAAATTTCTTATAAATTTCATCATTTAGGTTTTATCTCCGTTCAGGCTCATGCGCTAGTTGAAAATTGTCCTATTTTTTCTGTTCCCACAAAAACTCACTTTTTCCACTCCAAAACACTAATTTATTATTAGTGGCTGTCATTAAGTGAATTCCTCCTAGTTTTAAGTTGAATACATCAAATGGTGGTAATAGTAGGTTTTTCCTTTGAAAACTACACTCCTTTTTTTTTTTTAATGATATTGATATGAGAAGGAGATACACCAGAATGTGCATCCCCTAAAGGCCTGTATGGGCTGGCCCCTCCAGTCTGTGGACGAAAACGAATTAGGAGACCTCATAGTCAGGTCAGAATTCGAGACAGCTCTGAAGGAACTAAAAAATAATAGAGCACCCGGAGAGAAGACTAATCTACAATCTCTATTAAAACCAGACGGCAATTATAAATATTGGAGATGAGCAAAGAGAAGCCAAAATAAAAAAAGGTGTAAGACAAGGATATGTGCTGTCACCCATGATTTTCAACTTATACATAGAAGAAGCGATTAAAGAATTCAACGATTTCATGATGCATATTCTCGGGATTTGTAATGTGGTAGTTTCCCGGTGCCTTCCACATGTTGAAGAGAAGAGAAATGAAAAAGGAAATCAACTCCTAGCCCTCGAAAACCTAATAGCGTCGGGGTCGGTAAAAAAACAAGAGTTGGCCAAGGGAGGCCGTATAGGAAAGAGAAAAAGAGAAGCCTGGCACAAGTAAGTGGAAGCAATGTCAGACTTAGCTCGGATAACCTCGTGGTCGCAATCCACGTACTCATCGGAAATGAGTTCCTGAGGTTTTTAAAGCGGGGTGAATTTAATTAAATTGCAGAATAATTTTCTGCTGCTTGTAGCGCAAAAATATTTAATAAATATCAAATATTTTGCTTTCTACAGCAAATTTTGGAATTTTCAGATGATGAGCTGGTTGCCTAAAAACGGAAAAAAGGCTAATGTGCACAAAACGAAAAAAAAGGCGATCGCGCCCAAAACGGAACTGGTCACGTGACTCAATTAATTATTAATTAAATTAGGTGCCGTGGAACGTTTTTTAAAAAGGGGGTGATTTTAATTAAGATGCAGAAGAATTTTCTGCTGCGCGCAGTGCAAAAATATTTCTTAAGTATTAAATAGCAAAAATGGGGTTTAATTCAAAACAAAAACTACTATGCTCCTCCTCAATCAGCTTAGAAAACAGGAAGTTGCTATTGAAGACATATGTATGGAGCATAGCCATGTACGGGTGTGAAACCTGGACAATTAGAAAAGCGCAGAGAAAGAGATTAGAGGCTTTCGCAATGTGGTGCTACAGAAGAATGATGAATATCAAATGGATGGATAAAATTACAAATGAAGAAGTTCTTGGAAGAATCGGAGAAAAAATGACCTTGTGGAAGAGTCTGAAGAAGAGAAGAGGTCAGATGATCGGGCACACACTGAGACATGGGGGACTGCTTAGGGATATCTTGGAGGGGGAGGTGGGGAAGAAAAGGGGAAGGGGAAGACCCAGATTAGAATATTTCAACCAAATAATTGGGGGATATGGGATGCCAGACATTTAGAGAGGTCAAACAGCTGGCGGGGGACAGAGTCGAGTGGGAGACGGATTGTTGCATCAAACCAGTCTTAGGACTGTATACTCGATGATGATGATGATGATGAATTTGTGAACCTTTTACATATTGTCAGAAATGAAAACTTTGATGTAATTTAGTTTTCCGATCCCTGTCATAGAAAAATTTACTATAATGATTTATTACTTTACCATACAGGGTATGGTCAAGTATTGTAATCGTGCATGAAAAAAGCGTTTTATTTCTTTCTTTTTTTTAGAAATATCTAAAAAACGGCTGAAACTATTTTGATTAAAAAATTGCGCATTTCGTTCTACAAAAAAGCGCTAATAAGTGAACATCGAAAAAATTATATTTTTCGAGATAATAATTGTTATGTCAAAATGTCTGTTAGTCTGTGCGTTACCAAATTTTTCTGAACGAACTAGCTCAAAAACTAGTGTGAATATCAAAACCAAATTTCAGACGTTGTTTTGGACCATTGAGATTAATATCTGATTAGATTTTGGTGGATATCAACCCAAAATTGGGGGGGGGGGGGGGTAAAAATTAAAAATTCTAGGCCATTTGAGCAAACTCAACCAAATATCGTATACATAATCCGTGGCCCCCCAGAAGTCTAAAAGTGCAAAAACTAACCGCCCAAAAGGGGGGGGGGGTATGAAAATATAGAGTCCTTATACCAAATTTTGTGTACATAATCCGTGGGCACAGGAGATTAAAAATGCAAAAACTATCCTCCCAAAATGGGGGAGGGGGTCTAGGGTCAAATAATGAAAACCCTAGTAGCACAATGTTTCAAACTATATAGTACCTATATAGATTTTCGAAAACTATAAAGGCAATATATAGTTACTACCAAGGGCGGATCCAGGGGGCGGAGGGGGGATCGCCCCCCCCGTAGAGAGCCCGTGCCTGGCAAAAAATTTGTAAAAAAAAAACAAAAAAACATTTATTTTTTTAAAAAATTTTAAAATTGAAAATAAAGTTCTATGTGTGTGTGTGTGTGGGAGGGGGCTCTGACCCCCCCCGCTTGGACAATTCGATCGCGACACAATTCCGAGACAAAAAGTAGATCTTATATACATTCGCCCCCCCCCCCCCCCATAAAAAATTCCTGGATCCGCCCTTTGGTTACTACCTATATAGTTTGAAACATTGTGCTACTAGAAAATATAGGCCCTTGTACCAAACTCAACCAAATTTTGTATGAATAATCCGTGGGCCCCCAGAAGACTAAAAATGAAAAAACTAACCCCCCTACATGATTATAAACAATTTTATTAAATACAAGAGAGGGGCCAGGGTATATGGTAAAGTCAAGTGGATGGCTACATCAGAACGTAGAAGTTTATTTTTTAAATTTTCAGTTAGTGTGAATATTGACGATCAGGTGGCAGCACTTGTTTATTTCAAAAATTGACACATTTGCTTGTCTTTCAAACATTCAATTTTCAATTTAGTAATTTTGTGCTTATAGTCAAGCATAGTTTTCTTTTAATTATAATTTATATACAATTGATATTTTAATAATTAACATATTTTAAAGAATATAGCTAAATAGATATATCTAATTGAATGAATTTATTTTGATATTTGTGGAATTATGAATCTTGAACTTCTTGGTGAGTATTTTAAGGTTAATTTGAGGTAATATATGATCATATATCATGGTAAATAATTCAATCTTGGAGTATATATAAAATATTAAGACATCCATGAAAAATAAATTCAATTTTCATCTAGATACTACAATTTTTGTGATAGAAATTTAAGCCAGGCAGTTTGAAGTTTAAAATTCACTCAAACATGTCATGTATTTTTTGATATATCGTTCTTATAAATATTTCAAACATAAATTTAATTTTACCCGTCTTATTTATATTAATAAAGAGAAAATGCTAGATTCAGAAAATATTCATTTAATAACAAAACATATATATAGTGATATAAATTCTTACAATAAACAAAACAAAATAGTTGTCATGGAAACAGAATTAAATATACACTTAAATATAAATTGTTTATTTATGCCTATATTATAAATACATCGCCTTAAAATCTCAATAAAATCATTCAAAAAATGATTATGTACATTAGGTGGCCCAAAAATCAAATCGCACAGGGTGCGCAGGGCAAGTTCGAGCATTAGCTTGGCTGTACACGCTGCACGCTATTTACACGAACCATTTCGAGCCAAATTCGGCCCCCTTGCAGCTCGGAATTCTCTTGAGATACAGAGCTGAAATTATACACATGTAATTCTGAAATCCATCTTGAAGAGAGTACCAAATTTCAATAATATAGCTTAAAAAGATTCTGAGATATGGACCTGAGAAAATAGCTCACTCACTCACTGACAGGTCATCAAAACCTATAGGGGACATCCAATCAATCCTGCATCATGAAATTTCGCCTGCTAGTAGAGTTTGTCACACAAAGGAAAATTCCAAAAGTCCAAACTTTCTATCTTTCAACCCCTTCAAAATAGGGTCAAAAATGAAAATTCGGTACTTACGTATTAACGCCACCGCAGCTACAAATAAAATTTTAAACTACAAATTTGAACTGAAATTGAGTTTATGGACTGTGATGTCTCAAATTGTCTCAAGTGAGTGCCAGTGGGCGTTGGCAATTTTCACTTTTAAAACTTTTCATAGGTTCGGTTCTATTCATCATCTCGGTTCATTTAGATAAAAAAAATGGGTTCCCGAACAAACTTTGGAAGGTTCGGTTAAGATATATTCAGTTCGTGCTCGTATATCTTCATTACGGGTTGGTTTTTAGGCGATTAGGTTGGCTAACGCCGAGGGTGAACCACGATTTTAATCGTGCACTACTTCCACTTCCACTTTCATTTCCAAGTAGAAAACAATAGATGACAATAGATTATCTAATGAATTCCAAAGACGGTGTACACCTAATTCCAATCGCAGTTCACCCCTCGGCTAACGCCAACCTAATAGCCTAAATGCCAGCCCGGAATGAAGATATACGAGCCCAAGCAAGCCAAACTGAATATATCTTAACCGAACCGGCAACGACTTTTACATATTCGAATTTTTTTGGGTATTTACTAATTATTTTTTAATTTATATTCATTTTCTAAAAGAATCCGTGGTCAGTAGCGGCGCTTAAAAAACCGCCAAAACTGTAGCTGCGGTGGCGTTACATGTAAGTACTGACTTTTAAAACATTGTATTGATAAGCTTGAAAAATTACACTCTGAATGGTTTCTGTTAAAAAAAATAAAGGAAGAATCTCTGATACCCAAAAGAAACACTATTTCAAGAGCAGCTAGTTATGGTATTTGATATTGCTCACAATGATGCACCTACTATGTGCAAAGTAGACGAAGACAGAGAGTTTTTAATTGATCAGAGGACGGAAAGAAACATGATTATTTCATCAGAAAACAAGAAAGAATTCTTCAAAGAAAAATGAAAGAACAAAAGAGACTTCAAAAAGGGAAAGAGTAAAGAACACCACGCTCGTTGGATGGCGAAACTGTTATACGCCAATTAAAATCCACTTGTTTCGCGAGGAAGATGGTTTCAAAACCACACAAAAGGAAAAATCGCAGTTAGAGCCCCTTGTGAAGTTTGGAGCTCTTGTATATGTAAAAGTACCTGGCCACAGAGCGATGGTCGGTAACTTTTTGCTTCAAGTTAAAAGCTATATATATAGTAGACGCTCTCTGCCCCCCGACCCCCGTTCCCACCCCCGAAACTCATCACCTCGCCCCACCACCACCACCACCTTCACACCTACCGTTAACCTCCACCCCCCCCCCCAGTTTTTGATTTTTTTGGCCTTTTAGTGACCCACATATTATGTGTATTTAGGCATATAAATAAATACCGTATAATTATTTTTTTAATTAAATAACAATTTGTCGAGTTTTATAATTAATTAAATTGTCAATATTTAATATTTGTGGGATTTAAAACTCGATTTTTAATCAATTAAATTGCCCAACTTTTAATATATAATAATAATCTGTAATATTTTGTGGGATTTAAAATTAAAAAACCAATTATTTATTAAAAGGAAATTGAATAAAAAATGTAAATTATACATTTTTATCGAGACAACCACCTGTGAATAATTATTTCAATTAACAAAAAACCCATCAAAAACAACTTAGCTGAAGATGAGACCGTGACAGATCGAATGTCCAACACAAAACCCTTCTAACCCGTGAATTTTATCCAAATCGTTAGAGCTGTTTTCGAGAACCCGATTGGATATACTAGTATATATATATACAAGTTTTGCTAGTTTAATATAATAAAATAAGATAAGATATTGGTTTGAAGCCCCTATGGCTACAAATGTCCCAATTCCACTGACCCAGAGTCTCCTCAGGATCGATTGTTAAAATCAATTTGGCTTTTGTCCTCTGATCATCTGCAGCTTCTTGGCGTTAAAGCCGGATCGACTTTGATACAATTGGTCATGTCC